>CAAKHB010005526.1:0-35650 GCA_901007665.1 Aeoliscus strigatus | reverse complement strand
GGGGGGACTCCTGCTTCCACACATGTAAGGTGACAGGGCCGCTGCTGCTGCGTGACACCCACCCCAGGCAGAGTGCCTCCCCTCTGTGGAAAAAAAAAAGGTAATTATAGACAGTGTGTAATTGAGAGTCAGTGGCGGAGCTGCGTGGGAGGACGATCCCGTTTCACGGCCTGCTGTCGAGCCTACAATGGCTGTGACAGCCGCCGGTCAGCCTGCTGCTTTCTAGGCAGCTCCATCTCATCCACTCTGTCCCGTCACTTAGCCAGAGATATCTGGCACTCGTGTGCATGAGGCTTTGGAAGTGACTTCAGAAAAGAAGAGAAACAGGAAAAATAACCCTAACCCCCCCCCCAGACACCCAGACACATAGAAGCTGGTCCGAACTGTCTGTCCACACGTTTCCACTTTCCAGCCGGTCTCAGTCGAGCAGTGCAGGCCTGAGCAAGCTAAATATAAAGGTGAGTGCAGCGGGAAAGATGGGGGGGGGGCTCTTCCAACACTGACTTTCACAGTGGAAATAAAAATACACATCATTTGCATTGTTCACAATTACAGGCACTTTTGGCATTTGACTGGAGAGCACTTCAGAGATATTTACATCATGTCAAAGTGAATTAAAACAAATTCCTGCATCTCCTTCATCACTGATATGACCAAAATAAGTGTACTAACATTCAAACCCAACTGTTGAAACACACCGGTGCTCAGATAGCATTTTTTTCGGGGGGGCCAACACCGATTGCATTCCCCATTCCCCCAGTAATACATTTTTTAAATATTTTCAGTTTTTTTTCCTGCTTTTTCCACAATTCTTACAGGAAAAAACTAATTTGAAAGCCATAACACATTTTTTCCCTTCCTTCAAAAGAAAACAGCCAACTCATGGGGGATATACCAGGGTGTTAAGCCACAAAAGAACTCCATTTAGAGTCAAGTTTGAGAAACAAGGACCATTATGAAAAGAAATAGTCTGAACACTTAAAAATCACTTTCTATTAATGACCTAGACGCCTCTGTAGATAAGGAATGAGAAAAGATTCAAAAAAAAAAAAAAAACAAAGCAAAACACTTCATAAGAGGAACTTGTGCCATAAGAGGGACAAAGCACTTATTGCTGCAACTGTATCTTCCTGGAGTTGTTTTTTTTTTTTTTTTTTTTTTTAAATTCCTTCTGTGATGTCAAAAGCAGCAGCGTTGGTGTCATCTTGTACGCCTTCCCACTGTTGTCAGTTACATGGCAGCCATGTTGGAATGTTCTGGTTAGCCACATAGTAGTTGCTGAAGTTGTGGTCTCGGACATACGGCGCTGGCTGATAGTAGCAGGTAACGCAGGAAGCATCTGGGATGGCGTTCTGCTCAGCCAACACTCGGAAGGCCATCAGCGAGATAAGGTGGAGGGTCTGCCGACGCTCGTGGCCCATGAGGCACACCGTGCTCTCGTTGACCACTCGCCGCAGGATCATGAGGTAGTCGTACTTGCTAGTCTCCTCGCCAACAAAGTGGCTGTGAAGGTAGGCCTCCACCTTCCGCTGCTGCTCGCCAATGTCAGGGAAGTCAATGAAGAAACGGGAGCACATGTAGCGTTCCAAGCCCTTGAACTCCTCCTCGCTGGCAGGCTGAAAGTCACGCACCAGCAGGTTGCAGTATTTCAGCAGGCCGCCGCCTCTGATCTCCTCGGGTCGCTTGGTGGCGATGAGCTTGTTTCGCAGGTGGCTCAGTGCCATGCTGAAGTCCCCATACATGCTCTCCCCACTAACAGTAGGGTGAAAGGCCTGTGACATAGGTGTGTTTGCCAGTTCGTAAAAGGCCAGCATTGAATCCAACACGATCTGGAAGGAGTCTACGCTGAACTCAAACTGCCGCCGAATTCTGTCCACAAACTTGAGCTCCACGTTGCGGCCATTATTGTTGGAGAGGGAGATGAGGCTCCAGCGGTCTTGCTCTGTGTTGACCTTAACCAGCTTCTGGACATACGCCTCTTTGAGAGTCATGGGCGTGATTTTCTCTTTGTTCACACCCTCGGGCAGAAAGTCCAGCAGTGTTCCTAGAACCACGTCTTTTATGAGCCTGAACTCAGATTCATGTGGCAGATCCACCCTGAAGATTACATCCAGATCCTTGTAGCTCCAGCCGATGTCCTGTACCAGCACGTGGCTGGCCGTAGAGCCATTGAGACGTACATCCTTCACCGTGATACCACTCAGCTCCAGGCGGGAGCGCACACGCACCACAATGTCTTTCAGCCTCACCTCTAAGGTGGGAAAGTTGCCCCGGCCGTGAACGGGCACAACGTCAGTCAGAACTTCATTGAGCCGGCTCACCTGGTCCCAGGACAGAACACTGCTGGCACAACTTTTAGCGTCTGAGTTTTCCATCTTCTCACAATGTTTAGATTACCTAGGATAGATGAACAACAAACAAACACGGCAGTTAGTCTAGCCAGTGGTGCACGGAACTGGTTGACTGTTTTCTTGTGTGACAATCTTCTGCTGTGATGTCACTTTCAAATGAAAGAAAAAAAAAATGAAACTATATCAAAGTCCACAGGTGATCAATGAATTTAAATTTATTAGCGTTAATCTGTTGATTAAAGAGAACGATTGTTTTGATTAAAAACGACTTGACATGCTGTATTTTGTGAACTGGCTCTGTCAGCTGAAGTATCAGCTTGTGACGATCAAACAGATGCTAATTACTTTAACGATTTCACAGCCACACGTTTGACAAACAAATGGGAGATCCATGTAATCACACATATAATAGGCGCACAGTGGCAACATCACCTCTAAAACACACACACACACACACACACACACACACACACACACACGGCCAGAGAGAGAGACAGAGAGGACAGAGCGCGCGAGGTTCTAGAACAGCTCACGAGCTAGCGTTCATTCCAGAAACGCTGAGACAAACATCAAGCTAGCATAAAGTGCGCTAACACCTAGTTCACCTACAGAGAACCACAGTGACATTCGCTGTATTCGTGTCACAATCACCACATTCCAGCTCTCTTAATCTGTCTGCTGCTAGGAGGACAATGTAAAATTAATCAAACTGGTAAAAAAGTGGACTGCAACCTGAAATAAAGCAGCAACCATGAAATGTTAGCTACTTTAGCTACGGTAGCTGGTTAGGTAAACCCCCATATGGCGATGAACCACCGTAAAATGAGCGATTTGCCAACGAAATGTGACAAAAACGACTGGAAAATCATCAGAGTGATGTTTAAATCGAGGCTACAGCTGAATCAATGTTGAGTAAATGTTAATATAACAGTATTCTGAGACACTTTGTCAATGCGGACAAGTTACCAAGATGGCCAAAAGTTGAGCGATACATACGTTTCCAAAGGCGAGCTCCGACAGCATTCAGTGTCCGATAAAGATGTTAGCTTCGTGCAAACGCCCCCACATAGTCCCCGACCTGGAAGAGACACACATGGACTGCCCTTAGCTCGCTCTTTGAACCAGTCCCTCCCTGAAGACACGCCTAATTTATAAAACCGAACAACCACCATGTGGAAAAGATGCGTAGCCGTGGTGGGACACAGTCCCTCTGTCTCTGTGCTGTTGTTTTTACTTTTTTATAAAGTACGCCATGAACAGAATACACCGTTATGATATGACACGTAAGATATGAAGTTGATAAGCTTACGGAAAAAGATCGACAAGTTGTCCCCGGAAACTCACACAGTCTGTCCACCAGAGATTGTACCAATGCGCCGAACAAGCACTCCGATTGGTCTAAAAAGTTCTTCCGTTGCTACGCAACCAAGCGCGTCTCCAGGCAGGCAAGATTGTGTTCAATTTCATCCAGAATCGCACATTTTAGATGTGTCTATTGATTTACACAGCCTTTTTTAAAAGACATACACTGTAAAATCAGCAACATTTAAAGAAAATTAAAGAAAAACAGTTGCACACCAGTTATTAATTCACTTATTGATTAAAAATGAAGAATTATACAATATACACAAAATACATACATACATACATATACACATATATACACACACACACATATATATATATATGGCTTAGTAATCAGGCACAGATGCTAAAATATTTAGGTAACAAAATATTTCCACAGATATTGTCTATCGCTGAGTCACTTACAGGACAGAGCAGGGGAAACTTTTTCTACAATTTCTAAAGGACCATCTTTCCAGTATGTCATTTTACCAGAGCCCATTAAAGGTTCTCTCAGTTTTCAAACGCCCACACATATTTAGGGCCCTGAAAAACGCAGCAGCTGCGGCACAGATACAACCAGAGCAGCCGTTATGTAATCCTTTATCATCTAAATATCATCTGGGACGGCTCAGTGCACACAGGCCATCTACAGTAGGGTGAAGGTATCGTAAAACAATTTCCACTGCTCACCCAAGGACCAAACCCACCCTTTAAAGATGATTGTCTTCTACTGGAAATACGCTGGAAATCTTGTATGAGCTGTACGTCCCTCTGGGACATTTGGTGACTGTTTTCCTTACAAAGTCCTGAGTGGGGTACAGATGGGGTCTTTTTCAATGGACACCACAACAGCTCCCCCAAAATAAACATCTGGACACCTCCTGGTGGCTGTCTGCTGTAAAGGACTTTCAGCACAGGACCACACCCACACACAGACACGTTAATGTATGTTGTAGATATTAGTTGTTTTCTTAAAAAACTGTGTCTGTGTGTGTGCTGGGGGAGGGGGGGGGTAGTCACAGAGGCATCTGCCAACTTCTGAGTGGGCCGTTGCTCACCACATGGAGACTCAGGCAATCGTCCGATCTGATGAATCCTAAAGATGTAGTTGAGGCCGACAACTTAAGACCGTGAGGGCTTGTGTGTCGTTGTGTTAAAGCGACACAGACTGCGCCATCGCACAAGGCCGTTTGTAGTTTTGGTTGTTCAGAAGAGCGCAGGAGTTGTTGACGGAGTGGAGGCCGGGGGCCACGCCTGCTGCTCCTGTGGATGTGTGTGTTGTGGGGGCGCCAGTGACAAAAGTGTTTTCTCACCTCTGTGGTGAACGAGCTGCAGAGGAAACTAGCAGACGTCAGGGGGAATCCCCTCAGCGTGGGCATGACACGCTCACTGAAAACCCACATTTACCTGGAATGTAGACGAGCAGTTCTCACAATGTCGTCGGAGTGATGAAGACGGGAAAACCTGATCGGATTCCTCAAGAGCATTCAGACTGTTCTGGGTCACTTCATGGCTGCTGAGGAAACAGAGTAGGTTGTTGAGATGTTCAGGAACACCAAGGATGTCTTAAAAAGACACACAAGTGTCTTTTCTTGAGCGGCTGACGTCAGTTTTAGGAATCATTTAAAATACCCCGAGAGCAGTGTTGGGGAGGTTACTTTGGAAATATAATTGGTTACAATTACAAGTTACCCTGTTTAAAATGTAATAGCAGTGTACAACTGGCGCACTATTTCGCAATAGACATTAAATTACATTTGATTTAGTTTTCCAAATCCTGTGACATGTGTCAGTGTTTTAATTGTCCAGAAATCCTTTAACACATATATGAACATCATTAAGATTCCTTGAGATACAAACTCAGGGGGGCAAAAACCGAACCGATTTGAAAAAAATGCTTTAAATATTTGAAATAGCTACATCCACTAACTGAAACTCAGCACTCAGAACGTCATTGTCAAACAGCTGTTGACACCTGTTGACAGGTGACGTTGCACATTCAAACAGGAGAAACAATCAAACCTACGACTGTGGACGGAACTTAGAAAGGAGCAAGTTGTTCACAAGAAAAACATGCAAAGCAACAACAATTCTTGTTGTTATTAAACATCTAGACCTGGATGTGTTTTGGAAGAAGTAACTGTAATTTAATTACACATTATCTCCAGTAAATGTAACTGATCATTCTCATGTTCCTTTTGTAATTAAATTGCGTTACACCATTACATGTAATGAGTTACTCCCAGTGTCCAGTGTCCCTCCGTCTGCAGGAAGAAGCTGCAGCTGTACCAGAGACGTCATCCACTCATGGAGTTATTATTACTCTTCACTTGACTCCAGCAAAGAAAATTGGACCAATTTACTGTCATTATCCAAAGCTTGTATGAAAAACAAAGGTGAACGGGAGCATAACGAGTTACATGTAACAGTGAATTTATTTAC
Source organism: Aeoliscus strigatus (assembly GCA_901007665.1). Taxonomy (NCBI): domain Eukaryota; kingdom Metazoa; phylum Chordata; class Actinopteri; order Syngnathiformes; family Centriscidae; genus Aeoliscus; species Aeoliscus strigatus. The sequence continues at coordinate 29,510 of CAAKHB010005526.1, read as the reverse complement.
AAAATAAACACAAGTGTAATCAATTACATTACAGAAATGTAATTAAATTACAATTACTTATAGGAACAGTCAGTTGCAATTTTAGTTGCATCTGAGCAAAACCTATTTAATATAATTTTGGTTTAAGATTATTTTTTTAGGCGAATGAATGATAATGATCAATTAATGATGTTAACTGACGTGTTGAAGGATTTAGAAAGATCTTCAAAATGTCACATGTCAAATAAGGAATTGAAGTAATTGCACTACTATTACATATTAAGTGAACATACATTTGCAATGTAAGTTTCCAAACACTGGCTGGAACGTGTCTTGAATGATAAACTAAGACTGATATCTCAAGCTCTTGTGTCCACCCATCTTTCCAGTAATATGCTACAGTTCTCCTGTTCCTGGAGTGAATCCGGTTCTGCATTTCAACCTTTAAAGTTGAACTAAACATGTTGCCCTCATGTTGCCAAGAAACTCACAAAATGCCTCAACATGGGCAGGACTGGGGCTCAGATATAAGCCCCGCCCACTCATGGACTTCTGCCTCCCTCGTCATACATTTCCACAACAGACCTGTTTTGAAACGAAACACTCCCCCCTCTTGTTGGTGATGACCTGAGCAGCTCAGACCAACGTGAGCCGTAAGCACAGGAGACGCTGCTTTTAGCAGTGGGGTGGGTCCAAGAAGAGAGGCGGGGCCTAGAGGATGGTTGGTGATACCGAATACACCAACAGCTGCAGCTAAAAACAGAATCGATGTGCGATAGCATTGTTTCAACCTGTAAATGTCTGTTTAGCACCTCAGTTACTCTTTAGACCTCCTTCATTTCTTTCTTTTTTTAAACGTCTCAAATCGTACAGACGCCATCTTTTAAACCAGAGCGTTCAGTGTTTGAGGCACCACATTCAGCAGATGTTATTTCAAAGTATCAGGTCGGGTTTGTGATGAGCAGATCCTCGATATTAATGGAACGCTTCCAGCCGACTGCGTTGGGCCATCTGCTCCCTGACAGCAAAAACACAAAGTATGAAACGGCGTCCTCTGTCCGACCAGCTTGAGTGAAACATCCTTGATAGCTGGTCGAGTGTTTGTTTGTCTCAGTCCAACTGAACCATGCGGTCATTCCTGTCAGCTGCCGGGCCCTCTGAGAAGTGACTCAGCGTGTCCAGGTCACGGTTAGCAACCGCAGCCATTAACACATTAAACACACACGGGGACACACATGCACAATTGATTAGCAGGTACGTGGATGCACTTCTTGCGCCCACATGAGCAAACAGCAGCAGAGTGCCATTAAACCTCCAGTGACGCCAGCGCAGAGACGCTCATAGAGTTAAAAGCCCTGGACTTCCTCCTCCGCCGTTGTTGTTGGTCCTCGGATTCACCCTCATCTGATTCACCTGGTTCCAGTCCCCCGGAGTGCAGGGAGCCCAAAGGGACATGATTTATCCTGCAAATAAGTCGTCAGAAATTCCGTTCTGGGGCCGTCTCCAACGGACAGATGTTAGCGTGACGTGGCATTCCTCCTGTCAGCGCGGTAGATACCATGGAATTTATTTCTGTGGGAGCGATTGGTTCTCTCTTCAGCAACCACACAAATATCAGGTCATTCCTATAATCTCTCTCTGTCTGAGGCTGGAGGGAATCTGTCCCCAGAACAGAATGTGTGATTCCTTCATATCTGCACAAAATGTTACACAACCTGTCACATCGTACCGCCACAGGAAATGTGGACCCCATCATCCTCTAGTAGGACAGGTCTAATCTCTGAATTGACTGTATTGTATCTGAAAGAGATTAAATAAAAGAGAATTCAAATAATTTCCATGTTGCCTGGGTACTTAATCCATAACACTGAACAGCGGTACAGCTGCTGATACATTTACTCTAGTATACTTTGGAGTATGATAATTCCGTGAGTACTTGCAGGTTATTTGTTGAACGGTTCCTGAAAGCTGACAAGTCGGTTCTCCTCCTTGGTGTGAAGAAGGAGCTTGGAGAAGGAGAAAATGTTGATCGGCTCCTAAAAGTTGGGAAGTTGCACGTCACAGCCAAGGTGTCATTACGGTAATGACTCACATGCTCCAGGCAACAGAGCAAATGGAATTACTGTAATGACAGTCACATGGCTGTCCTCAAAGTTCAAGAACCTTTCAGGAACCTGATGAATGTCCTCTCACCCGCTGGGGGAGCCAGGTGCAACTTCTCAGCTTTCAAGAACCGTTCGATTTTTTCAGAGTGCAAATAGTGGAATTACGGTACGGTACCGTCGGTATTAAATGTCCTCGTTTTTACGCCGCGGCAGGAGTGAGATGACACATCACCTCCAAGAACCCGTGTTTCCTCCCTGCCTTCCCTCCTCCTGTAAACCAGCTCTAGTTCCCATCCAATCTGACAGCTGCTTGTCTGAGCAAACTCATCAACAGCTGCAGGGCCAAATACTTACATTTAAATGCAAAGTTTGTGTGTCAGCCTGTCAAATGTCATGGAGGGAGGAACTGAGAGGCACAGTGACAACCTCGATGTACTTGTTCTACACGACAGCGCGTCACACAGAAGGAAACTGACGGTTGGTGGGAAAAACTTTCCACATAAGTTTGATTCTATTTTGATGTCAAATGTAAAAAGTAGTGCATGTATGTCAAAGTCAAAGTCAAAGGAAGTAGCTGTGCATTCAATTTCAATTTATATTCCCCACATAAGTTCTTTTGGCAGCACAACACCAGTTGACTCATCAGTTACAGTGAATACAAATGGAAACCTAAGTTATGACTAGGGTCTATCTATTTGGACGTCACTCAGACCATCACCACAGTCTTTACCTTGAATGATGCCGTCATCTCCCCGTCCACTAGTTGTGTCATCAAATTACAGTGAATACAAATGGAAACCTGTGTCAATTCTACTGAAATACAAACCCGAATCAAACATGAAACGGGAAACAGTTTCCCTCTGAAACCAGAGCCACTACTTCCTCTTCTGCCATGTGCTTCGGCGGGCACCAACGTCACCCATCTGGCATAATACAAACTATGGTCTTTCCTCTTATTCTTACAAACAGCTGTGAACCGGTACACATTCCTGTGCTGACTTTCTAACATACGGGACAAAGACAGTGGATGTGGAGTCAGATCGAAAGCCAAAATAAAACATAATGAACCGTGTTCTGGTGAAGATGTTTCTCAAAGTGATGTGCCAGCATTTTGTCCCCAAAGATAAAAGCTCATTCTCTGGTCTCTAAGAGACGTTAAGTAACCATGTGTGTACATGGGTGGAGCCCGGGAACATGGCTGGGAAGCTAATATTTGTCATTGGCGGTTGAATAACATAATAAGAGCATGATCAAAAAATTAATAAATGCAGCCCAGTCGTCATTGGAGCCACAGCCATCAGCCCAGAGTCATACAAGACAGAAAAAGTTGGTTTCACATGTAACCACAACTACAAGTGTGTTACAGGATATCCCCAAAATTCAGGTCTTTGGACTTTGCTTTAAATATACTCAGTGGTGCCCTCTACAGGTCGCTGGTGATACACAGGTATCTGGTGGTTAGTTCAGTGACGTGCGGTGAGGGTCACAGATGGTGAGGCACAGACTTCATCCCAATCAGATTTACAAACATAAGATCCTAGTTGTAGGGGATTGACCATTTGTTTACAGTCTCAACATTCTTTACACATACAAACAAAAGTTCATACAAGTGTTTGAACATGTTAATAGCGACATTCAGAGCGACACTAGCACTACGGTCTCGGTGAAGTCATTGTCAATCCACAGTGAGGCACAGGCAGCTGGTGCCTCACCACACGTCTCTTCTCAATATTTCAACAGTACATGCGAAAATTCAACTATTTTGAGTAAAAATCATCTAAAATTGGTTAAACTGGAAAATAACCAGTGACGTACACATACGTTTTGGGGGCAGGTGTTCAGTGAAAAATGAGGGCACTTTGTGCGGCATGTGGATCCGCCGGCTGCCTTATTATAGCATTGTGACGTGATACTTGAAAAAAACAAAACAAAACATGACAAGCAAATGTTTTACATATTGGCATTTTTATTTGGATAGCTTAATAGTAATAACACATTATTCCAAATTGGCAACAGCAGAATGTAACATCAGGTGCAAAGCTGGGTCAATACAACCTCGTCACACCAGACGGTCACTGCCATAACTTCAGTTCCCGACGACAGAGTGGGGTTCGGCAGACACATTTTAATATATAGTAGTATTTATTTATTATAAACAAAATATTGACAAAATAAATCCGCTTTTCAGATATCTCAATAAAATGAGTGGAAAAGGTCCTAAACAAACATGACTCAGTTGACTATGACCTTTCTGTCTCCTCATCTTCCTTCAGTGGCTGCTTTATCCCATCGAGCTGCTGTTGCGCCTTCTTTTTCTTCCTTTAATCGCTCCTTTCTGGGCATGTTGCAATTGGTAAATGAAAAGAGACCAACAGTGTGAAGGCTACAACAAGGCAGACAGACGGCTACTTTTTCTGTTTGTCAAACAGAGCAATAAAGCAATAGCAAAAAAAGCAGCCCAGTTTCATCATTCATCATGGACAATGATCAGGACCGTCTCCATAACAAGTAGACAGTGGAGTACGTTCTCTCACAGGGTGAGACAAAACCTCTGCTGTGTGAGGACAGATGCTTGCCCACCACATGTCATCACACTGTACAATAACAGCTCAAAACTCTGGTCAGAACAAAAGTTACTGTGCACTTTATATGTTTGACGTTACATTTTTATATCATTGCTATTTCTTTATGTATAGGTTGCTCTTTTTATTTCTATATGCTGTTATTGTCACTGTGTGTAATGCTGCTGGAGCAAATTTTTTTACCTTCAGTTTTTTGACGAATTTCTAATCCCCAGGTGTATTTCTCCATTACATGTGACAAGTTACTCTCTGTATAACTAGTACTGGTGGTGAATGAACATTTTATCACGATGCCTTTCTTTTAATCTTCTTAAACATATTTGGCATGAAAAACAATCTTGCAATGGAAAAATAAAGCATAAGTCATTGTTACCGCACCCACAGACACACACCTCCCGTTCTTATATTTGAAGCGGAAGAGAACAACCTGTCAGATGACATATCTATCGTTTAGCGCCTAGAGGAAGGAACAAGGCTACCAATAATTAAATACATTTCACTGTCAGCTCCTTCCCATCAGTGATGTAACTACTTAACTTTTCTGGGTTTGTCCATGTACTGTATATAAATAGAATGTACAAAATAACACCCTCTGTACAACAAAGTACACAAAGTCACAATAGTTGGCCCTTGAAAGCACATCAGGATTTTTGTCTGACACTGATCTGTGGTGGAACGGACAGAAACTCACAGGACACTGATCACTTTTCATAACATCTTTATTGAATTTGTGGTTGACTTTTAAACATATTTACAGATATTTTAATTTCATTTTTAGGTAAGTAAAAATACAAATACAGAACACTCAATTTCCAAAATCCATGTCGCTCATAGTGACCTGGCGGTGGTGGCAGCCTGGATTTTCTCCAAGGCGTCCGATTAGATACATGTGACGGATGAGACAGGGCAGGTGGGGTCGGGTAAAGGCTGAGAGGAGACACTTCACTGCATTGATGGGCTGTTAGTGACACCTGCACATGCTTAAATAAAGTTTAGAAGAGGTGATGCTGGATGCATGATGGGAACGAGTGGGGAGACGTGTACACGGTCCTGTGTGTACACTGACAGATGATGTGAAACGATTCTCCCAATACAAAAAAAGAGAGAGCATACTAAGTTCCGATCTGACCTGAATGTCAGAAATATGGTCAAAGATGACGTTTTACTCATTTTACAACTGAAATGATTCATATTTAACACATTTCACATGAATTATGGCCTCTGGTTAAAAAATGTTGGACATTTTGTGCTAAAGTTCCAGCAGGAAGTGCAGACACGGATCGTTATTGAAGTTAAGTATGTCAACAGACAGGTGATGATTAGCAGCACGTGCTGCTGGTCAGACAGACTGTCACTACTCTGTCACTACTGGCCTTCTGCACTCACAGTGTGGCGTCAGTGACAGACGAGCAACAAAGGCAAATTCGATTTCGGTCAACGATGCTTTTGTCATCTGAGCTTAAAATCTGTTTAATAGATCTCTAGAGCCAACCTCTGACCAGTTATTTCCTGCTGCATCAGTGTGACTTCACAGTTGTGCACAAGACAATGGAACATGTTCGAAGAGAAACGAAGGAACTGAATTTATAAGAAAGCAGTGAAGGCAGAAGAGCACAGTATTAGCCAAGGTCACATTGACAGAAAGGCTCAAAAAGAATTAAAAAACAATGTGAAAAAATTCCTGGTTTAGTGCAGTTCCTTCTCTGCAGCTTCACCGTCTGCTTTAGTGGTCAAGGCTCCGCAGTTTCTCCTGCTGACGGGTTCCTTGTTGATTCTGGACACCCACGAGCTCACGCACAGAGAGAAAACCCAACACTGAGCACACAAACGACTAGAAACAGCTAACTTCAGTTTTAAAAAGGAATGATGCCAACAACATGGACGGTGAACATTTTTGTACTGAAGTTAATGTTTATTTTTTATAAAATATTGTTCTTGAGCAGCAAATAAGAACAGGAAGGCTTTTTAAAGCATTTGTTCTTTATCTTATAAACTACCAGATCGAACCTGAACCTGTTTCACTCGACTTGTGAGCTCACAGGACTGTAACTGCTGCTGTCTGTGATATACAGAATACAACTCATTCTACGCAGCAATCTGACAATGTTTTCTACGAGGTTCAGATGTGACAGACTGCAGCGACACTTTGGTGCAGATTAATTACAAAAATGATTCAGACTGATGTTCAGCCATTGGTCATCGAGTGTTACACAACAAGTCAGGGGCGTCTGCAGACATGATGGAGTAAACAGACGGTCAAACTGCTCTGCTGCTGCTGTCAGGTCTACCATCGAGCTCTGGATATGCCACGGCCTCCTTGGAGTCGACTGTTTAGCTCATCAAAAAATGGACAGAGAAACCCCATTGATAAAGATTCACTCCATGGTCATAGCGACCAGCAACAAAACACTGGAGGTTCTGACATGGATGAAGGAGGAGGACTTCTTTCACAGCATCAAACACATCTGAGGGGAAATCCTTCTCTTCTGCTCTACCTGACAACTCAAGTTTGATAAGTTCACTTTCTAGGAGGCGCACATCTACATTCTGCTCAGTTGTTCTGCTCAACTTTGTAATCGCTCATGAGGTTGACACACTCCCACACACCCACACACAACACGGGGGCTCAGAGCAAATGGATGGTGGGTGATCAAACACATGACGGTTGTAGATGATATGATGTTGGTGTTCAAAGTCCAAATGTGATCCTACTGAAACATCATGTGGGCGGTTACCTGGTGTGACTTCATCAGCCAAATATAACGTCAGATGAGCGAGAGACACAAACCTGTTTGAAATGAAGAGTGTGGGGGCAGAGGAGATGGAACCGACAGCGTCTGGGGCCGTGCTGAGGTCATATGACTTTATATGTTGATGATATAAGGTTGCGCTGCAAAGACGGAGCATGGCGGCCTGGCGTGCAGAGGTCATTTCTTCAGCACTCCCCTCGGCTGCTCTTCCCATAGAAGAGCACAAAGAAATGAGTTACAGTGTGGGTTAAATTACACGCTCGCTTCAGCTCACAATATGGAGCCAAATAATGACATGAATGGAAAGAACCGTGAAGGCGTGTTGAGGAAAAGGTGAGAGCAACTCCGACTGAGCAGCAGCAGATGGTTTATGGGGGGTGGTGACGTGTAATCGGGAGAAGAAAAAAGTGGAAAGATGCTGCTGTCGTCATGTAATTACTGTTCCACTGTCAACAGCCCACTTTTTTGAAAAAGGAGGATAAGATGTGGAGGTGAAGACTGTCGCTAGGCAACCCTGCATCCTCTTTGTGATGTGGCCATCAGTTCCAGGTTTAAGTCCATCTGATGAACATTAAGCAGGTAGAGGACCACGGGGGGGCCGGCTGGTACATCCCAGTGGAAAAGACTCAACTCATCGACAGACCCTGTAAAATCCTCACGTGTGTCTGGGGGACAACAGAAAAAGTATCCTTGCGAGTGCATGATCCTTTACAAACCCCTCCAAACACACCCTCAGTGGCTGAAGGAGGGTCCAGTCTGATCTCAGGAAAGAAATAAAAACTAAATCACGCTTCCAGTTTGTTTTGGAACTCGAAGTTCAAGCCAGAGACGACGGAGAGATGGTCAAAGACTGGAACGAAGACGAGGAGTGAACAGTGCTTTTACTCCTCTCCACTCCCCGTCTCCTCCGGCTGCAGTCAAGCAGTTGGGAGTCTGGAGAGCTGAATGTGAATCAGTCCAGTGTTGGTTGGCGGGTGAGAGAAGAGCACCTGTCCATCTACCGCTGAGCTGGCACACTGCCAGGCAGGGTGATGTTACCCAGGTGGAGGACAGGAAGTGGGTGGGCCTCTGTGTTGAAGACCCAGTTTTCAAACGGCATTAAGTCATCGCTGGAGAACAACAGGTACAGATACCTGAGGGAGGAGGGACAGAGAGGATGAGACCTGTGACTCCTTGTGATATCATATTAGATGTTGTTCATTAGTGTTGATGCAGTCCAAGCTTCGCCGAGTCGAATCGGTGGTCTGATACAGATGTTTGTGATGTGACTGCATCAGTAACTTCAATGTGCATCCAATACAGCTGCTGGGGACCTGTGCAATGCATCGCTCTTAGCGTGTCTGCACTGTTAAAAACCCATGGTTACATAAGTTACTGCATAGTTTATCTCCTCTTTCACGTGTTTTCGAGATGCTTTAAACACACTACGAGCACCATTGCCACTGAGGCGCGGTGCAGCCACAGTAAGCCAACAGTAAAAAAATGAAATTGAAAATGTGGCTACTTGATTTTGTTAAGAAGGAAGATGGAAAGGTAGACTGTGATTTGCCGTGCTGCTGTCCGCAAGACACAATGCAGGAGCAGAGAACCCTCTCCTTTGTGTCAGGAGGTTTGCTCCATTTTAACGCACACCTATCCGGTGATTAACCTGTATACCATGTAGCAGCACGACGAACATGGCAAGTACCATGAAAAAAGTCCCAGAGAGAACAGAGAATGTAATTAAAAAAAAAATGTAAAAAAATGTTTATCGGAAATAAAACAATGCTGTACCATATTGAATTGCATCTTCTTTTGAAGTTGGATTTATAGATATACAGACAGGCAGACAGACAGATATCAATTGTTATTGGTTTGATTAATAGAAAATCACAGATCAAATTCATCCTTCACAGGAAAGAAAAGAAAGGACATAATAACTGATGTTTAGAAACCAGATGTGGGCTTGGAAGTTCTTTGTATAGTGTTGAATAGTTTTGAATCATATCAACTATCCAATGAATTGTATCGTATCACATCACATGAACATGGGGCTTCAATGTATAGTTAATGTATCGTATTGCTGGCAGAGAATCGAGACACGCATCGAATCCATCTCAGTGGTGAGTGTGTGTCTGTTATTAACTAAACAGATCCAAAAAATGTTGCTATGATCATGTATTCTGACGTTTCCTGCCTCAGCTGAGTGATACAAACACCACTGAGTCTAAACTGAAAAAACTGTGGGTGTTTGTTTGTCTTTATGTATATTTTCCATCTAATGTAACCTGGACTCAGCGATGGAGCTGCTGTTTCAAACATTCTGACAAAGTGAAGCTGTAAATTCAGAGGAAGGCTGAACTTTCCATTGTTCAGTGCTATTATGAAGTTTCGTTCTCTGCAGCATATACTTCACAATGACTGGAATGTCAGCTGAATACACAGCAGACAAACAGAAGTTCATGTGTGACTGGCAGCCAATAAGGAGCCTGCGTGCTGGAGCCCCAATGTGATGGGCTCTCAGCCGGTGGCGGCAGACACTGGGAACAGACACCAGAGGCAACAGAGCAGTGAAACATCATCAACGTGGAGAGCCAGTGACGCTGGCGTCCTTTACTAACAATTGGACTAATTTTAAAGGGCATCTGGGGTTTTGTGGGTGTTTCATTTCAGACGCAATAAAGTTGTTGTTTTTTTGAGGTTCTGTGTCTCTGTTTCTTTTTTTTTGCAGTCAGCACACAGCACATCCAGCAGAGGGAAGCAGAGAGCCACACTGCACTCGCCTCTCTTCTCCATCAATCATAATGAACAACAGAAAGATGAGCACCGCCCTGTGATCATCATCTAACCTGTCTGCACACTTATTTTTTAATTTTATTTCTATTCAACCCAATTTAAACAGGCAGGTCATTAAGAACAAGTTCTTATTTACTGTCATGACCTGACCAAAAGCACAAGCTTCAAGGCCTCTATGATCAGGTGATCAAGTGATATAACCGTGGGTCTGAGTAATAACTAGGCATCAGGATTTCAGATGAAGGATTGAATCATAACAAATTTCAAGTAAAAGTACTGGGCGAGAAAAAATAATATATGCTGCTAATATGCTGCCCCCTACTGGTTTTAAATATGTTCTTTCAAGTTTAGACAACATGGCAAAACTTTTTTCCTTTAATTAATCGTCCAAATTCATCAGCCACCAGGTTGTGGCATGAAAAAAAGCAATTAACACACCGATGATTCAGACATCAATCTATGTATTGACTTACTTGAGTGTCTCGGCCAGGAAGAAGCTCTGCTGCACATCGTCGTAGGTTGGGTTGGATGAGTAGACGTCCTTCACCCCTGAGAAACCTCCGCTCACCCTGCAGTACTTGTCAATGGCCTAGAGGAAAGGAGTGGGGGAGGAGGGGAAAGAAAGGATGGAGGAGGACAAGGAGAGACAGATAGCAAGTGCAGAAACGTATAAAATTAATTTCTTTGCTGGTGACAGATTGAAGTGGAGGGGAGGAACACGCAGAAAACCTGGGGAAAAGAAGATCACCAAGTTTGCACTTCCATTTTATTCTGCTTTAGTCCCTGTGACACCAAACTGTGGAGGTAGAACATCTCTTCACAAGTGTTTGATGGCTGTATAGGTAATGTCCATGAGTGTGTGTGTGTGTACAGGTGCAAACAGTCACTTTAATAACCCTAACGCATCACGAATCTCCTTCCTTGTCTTGCCGGTCTCTCCCACAAAGTCAACTTACTCAACCACACCCACAGCTTGTCTGACATTGCCTCAAGTCTTCACCCTAAAATGTAGTGATCTACAACATACAAACTTGATTTCCATCCCAAAAACGTGACTCCAGGTTTCCACAATGTTCACCCTGCAGGAGGAAAACCTGAACATGCAGAAGTGGCACGCTGCCCTCCAGTGAACATGTTGCTGTCAGCAGTTGTTGTAAAGAGTTTGGGCTGTAATTCCTGTTATTCACGGGCTGCTGCGCTGCCCTCCTGAATGTATGCTGCAGTGTCTCACAGCACATTCATACACTGAGCTGATTATATGCTGCGTTGTATCCGCCCACAAAGGATCTAAATTCTCAACAGTGTGGAATATTCAAATCTTTCTCCAATTAATTTGCACCGCACCCCACCCCATCAAATGTGCAGGACGAGGAGGAGGAGGAGGAGGAGGAGGCAGTGTGATTACAGATGCTATGTTAGAACACATTTCACGTTACAGCAGCTCAGCTTCCAGATAACGCAGCTGTGGCTTCGGAGCGCACACAGGTAAGCTCCAGCCAGTGTTAATGGCTGCTGGGAACAGAGGAGGCGTGACAAACAAAGGCAGGTCTGGTGGAGCAGATGGCTGCAGCTGGAGAACAAAGCCCCAGATGTTTGTGTGTGAGCAAGAAGGTGAGAACAAGAGAGCAGGACGTGAAAATGTGTGTGAACACAGAATGGCCAGGATATGACAGGAAACCGTAAGATTGAGTGATGTGGATAAATGTGGCACGAGAGACAGAGAAGACAGATGTAGAAGCTGGTAAAAAGATTACAATGCGCCTTCTGTATGATCAGAAAAAGAAAAAAATCCTCATGACAATTTCAGAAAGGTTTGAACTGAAAGATAATGCCAATATTCAAACGGACGAAAAATGAAATGGAGGCTGGGGGGAAAAAGCTGTTCAGCTCTACATGCATACATGTACGGAAGCTGGTATTCCCAGACCTTCATATATTACATATATGAATATATATTAATACTGTATATGTGAGCACTTGTGACTGAATGTGCTTATATTTTTTATTCACAGAGAAGATTCAAATGACATACACACACCAGCAAGGTGCTAGAGGAGGTTTGTTTTCCACCAGCAGGATTTATTGTGAAAAACAACACATGGCTGTAGTTTCATCACCAGTCAGACAGGAGGTGAGGGGGCCCATTTGTTTGCTACATTCTTCATCAGGTTTCGTCAGGTTACGTTTACAGTGTGTTTATTTGTCTGAAGGTAAAATCTAATTTTTCTCTACTGTCACCGTGCTGGTTCAGCTGCTACAACTCCATACGCATTTCTTATGCTGAATGCATCGATGGAAAGTTCTGCAAAGAACTATGTGGAAACCCAGACAGAAGAAGCTCAAAGCTTTTCATTTACCTTGTAATAAGGTATAACCACAGAAAATCTACATCCAAGCAGCATGCCGTCCCCATATTCAAGAGGTCTGTGTATCCTGAGTTTCCTGAGGAGCATGCTGCTGTAATTGAATAAAATGCTTCACATGCACTTTGCAGAGCACATCACATGGATAATAAAATATTTAAAATCGCTCCACAGTTTTGACCTTCAACAGTTTTAAGCCTACTCTGTGCTGACATTTATTTGAAATGATAATCACTGTCGAAAGCCTGTGAAGTATCCACCAAAAGATTCGATGACAAGACGCCCTCTCTGGAGTTCACGGTAGAAAGACAAATCTTTTTACCTTCATCTCTGACTAAAGAAGTAAAAAAGAATGTCCGTGGGGGATGAATATTTCTTTCTTTCCACATCATCTATGACCTAACGATCGCACTTCAAATGTTTGTTCTGGCTAATAGGAATTCATGTTTAATGGATGATCAGAATAACAAGTCCTCTGCAACGTGACTCAATACTTTTCAAACCTAATCCGTCTGACAAAGTACCAATTTTAGAATTAAAAACAACAGATAATAGAAAGGCTGTTGATGATTTCCTTTAAAGACGTCTCTAAAGAAGAACTACTTTTTACACTCTGGTGGTCAAAATCAAACAGAGTCATACATATTTTCAGTCCTCTTCAACCAGAAGATGGGGTCTTGTGTCTCACCATGCAGAAATTAAAAGAACTGAGCATATGTATTGTCGAAATTAGAATAAAAAGATGAAATCACAACGTTTAGGGACATACGTATGTAAAGTATGTACTGTACCTGAGCAGCCTCCCAGCCCCACTGGCGGTACTTGGGGTCATGGGTGAACCTCCACATGTACCAGTAGGTCTCGATGACCTCTGGCCGCAGGATGTAGTACTTCTCATTCTGCCGTACAGCCACAGCCTCCAGGCCGCTGTCAAACTTGAAGGCCTCTGGGCCAAGCTTCACCACTGGAGCAGGGTTCAGAGGGCATACAAAAAGTAGAGATGAGGGGAAGAAGAAGAGAAAACGGACACTTCTTACACTCGTCTGTCAAACCATCCCTTCTCTTGCCAAATCACAAGAATTACTGTCCTCCAAAGAGTGTCCCCCGTCCTTGAGGTGTAGGGGGACTGTTGTTATGACAACCTCTCCTCTTTGCATTGCAGCCTCTCATTTCTGACCACACAGAAATTTAAACATAGTCATGATCCTAGATCACATACTCGAGCGTCTCCATACAGAATAATGGGACTTCCACTACACGTTTCCAGTACAGCTTAACTCGGCTCTACCCAGCTTTTTTGCATTTCCACTGCGATCATACCTGGTACTTTTTTTCGTACCACCTCCGTCGAGGTTCCAAGTGAGCCGAGCTGGTACTAAACATGTGACATCGCAGAGTGCCAGCCTCTGATTGGTCACTACAGACAGAAAGAGGGCCGTCCCAAGAGCTACCTTCAACACGCGATTCGGTTATATATTCAATTCCAATGTGAAATTATGACCACGCCTGAGACGCTATGTTGAAATGAAAGCCTTGGCCGTCTCACCTGTTCTGTCGTAAGACTCATGGCAGGTGTGTGCTATCTCAGCCCCAAGCTGCAGGTAGTGACCGGCCTTGTCGTCTGGCGAGCCATCCGCACCCAACGCAAACATGCCACCGGCGAAGCAGGCCAGGTGACCCATCTTCCTCTCCAGGTGGCCATTCTTCCACTCCCCGATAAATGTCAGGCCTCCATTGGATTTGCGGATAAGGTGTCGCTCGATAGCCTGCAGTAGATAAGGTTGGAAGAACGGAAATGGTGTGATTTCTACCATAACAAAAAGGATGTGAAACGTAATGTGTTTGTGCAGGAAGTCAATAAAACAGTAAATGAGGATGTGTATGTTTGAACTGGAGCCACACTTCACTAGACCGAATCTATTCTGCTTGTTCTCTGACCCTTCTAATGACTGACAAACAACTTCATCTTCTGCAGCTCACTAACATCTGCTTCTGTCAAGTCCAAGCTCACTCAGTGGGAAAAACCATGTCCTGTGTCCCGTTGTAAACAGGCAGGCAGCGGGGTGAATATCTTGTCTTGATTTGACAATGACAATCCTGCGTTCACCCTTCATTTTTTTGGATGAATCTCATAATAGAATAATACCAATTCTGATCTGAGCACAAGCCTGGCAGTGTTAAGAAATCTTCAAGGTGTTCAATACCATCAAAAATAAACACTGTGAAACTACAGCACAGCTGTTTTGAGGGGATGAATGGACAGTACATGCCACTAGAGGTCAGTATTGTCAGGTGGGACATGCAGCCGACTTGAAAAGATGGAGCAACAAGTGGTTTGGATATTCCAGGAACAGCTTAAAAAAAAAAAAGAATAAAAAGGCCTCTGGCCCTGTTTTTCAATGCATTCCCAATGATAAAGACAACATGGACAAACCTGTGCGGCTAAAAAGAAAAAAAGTGCTAAACAAACGAAGGATTGTATTTTGCAGTGACTGGAGACTGCCAGGAATCCATCTCATCATGTGGGTCCTTTAAAGCAGTGACATTTTACAGTACAAGATTAAGGCAAATGTTTTCTTTTACAGGCAAGGTCCAAATGTGCAGAGTGAATTGTACCTCGATAGCGTCGTCATAAGTCTTCCGAGCCTCCATATCAGTCTTGTCTGACATGAGCCATGCTTTCAAAAGGTATTCGTAAAAACTGTCACCCAGTCCTCCAACCGATGTATGATCTGCACAGGGGGACAAAAAGAGACGGACACATTAGAGAAGATTAGAAAGCAGTCCTTTAGCAGCCACAACATGTGGCGTCAAAGGTATTTGTTGGTGGTACAGGTTGGTTTCTTCTCATTGTATACAGTTTGCCTCATGTGCTCAATGTCCCCCAACCGTCCTCCTGGAGGTTTGCACAGCTTTCATGAATGCCCTCATCTGGAACCACTGCCAGCTCCCACTGTGATCACTCAGAAAATAACTTTCTTTCTCACTCCATCAAATGTGTGGGATTCTATATCTGTGTCCAATGCTGGGGCTGCATTGCTCCAAAGAACCATCTTCGAATGCCAGTCCTTCAGATTTGAACTGAGAGAGGGCAAACGGGACAGTGAAAACTGTGTCCTGATGTTCTCAACTCACCGTCACATCATGAAGCTCCATTCAGATTAGTCAAGTCAACCACAGTCATGACACTTAACAAACTGACTATTCTAACAGAAACCCAACATTCTCATGACAAAGCACTTAGCCACAGATGTGAGGGGGAAAAAAAACTTTTTACAGGCACAGAAACCTCTGGAAATGCAAGGCTACCAGTTGGGGGTGAAACAAACCAGATCACATCATCAGATCACCTAGCAATGTTTGATGTTGCTTGTGATTGAAGTGACAAGAGTCATGGAAGTATAGAAGTAAGTCATTTTGTTTAGCTTAGCATAATGTTCTAAGCAACCAGCTGAATCTCATTATAGACCTACAGGCCTTGAATTCCTGAAGTTGCATCTTGCCTTTGAAACGCATCTTGCTGCATTTTGATCAAGAGCTAGAAGTTTATTTAGGAGAATCCTTTGTCTACCTGATTTCCATACCCTCAGGTAAATGAAAGGAAATGCAAAGAAATGGAAAGATGAAGAGCAAATGAATTATTCATCTTCTGACAGACAGAACGCCCAGAACTCACAAACAAACCTTGCTGACATAGCTGAGGGCAGAGTGAGCTCATGACTGTGAATGCACACATGGGTAATGAGTTTATCTCTTTGGACAGAAAGGAACAACAAGTGAACGGTAGTTGGCTTTCAACATGATTAATGTACTCAAAGTGACTCAGCCTGTCACTCGTTTGTACAGACTGAACAGTCCTCTTAAGGTGAAACCACTGTTGGAACTTTACCAACATACATGATACTTGCTGTGTGTGTTATTTTCTCCCAAGAGCCGCAAAGTCTGAATTTATCTAGAGCATATGCTGTATGGAAGTATATGACCATATTTCTTAGGCTGACATGGATCAAACCATGGTAGGCCCTCTGAACGGATCACACAGCAACTTTTTCCACTTCTTTCTTTTATTTATTTTTATCATGAACCAGACTGTATATGCGGATTAAAACACATCCTCTGCAGATGAACTTTGGCTATTGGAGATCCTGCTGATGAAATGACAGACTGCTGACAAAGAGAGCGTGTGTGTGTGTGTGTGTGTGTGTGTGTGTGTGTGTGTTCTGTGCGTTAGTAAAACAGGAATGTGTGGTAATAAGGTTGTCAGTCACAGTAGGATCTCATTAAGATTCTCATTAGACTGGCTTAACTACTGTCTACACACCTGCACGGCAGCGCGCGCACACACACACACACAGTGATAGATTCCCACTCACTCCGACACACACTTCAGACACTCTCAAACATAAGCACACGTTGATTTTACACTCGGTCTTTACACACTTCAGACTTTCAAACACTGACTCAAGTCTTGTTTACCTGCCATTACAGCTGAAACAATGAGAAGTTCCATTTCTTCTGGATACGAGTACACATTAACGTAATAAGGAAGTATCAAGCCTCTTCTTATAAAGGAAAGAGAGGGCAAGAATATGGTTACTGAAGCCAACCAAGGCCACCAAACGCCTCATACACTACGAGCCACAGCCAGCCGAATTGAGTGAAAGTGAGCATCTCAACGTGTCGAGGCACCACTGTGTATGTAAGCGGTTCAGGGGTGTAGTTACTCTTTTGAGGGATGTAAGTCAAGTTAAGTATTTGTCTGCTGAAAGTGTGGGTGCCCTAAGATTTCTACAATACTCTTTATATTTAAGCAATAAATTAGTATGACGGGGGGCGGGGCAATTTGTATAATTACAGACATTGGATGAAAGCTCTTCTTAACGCTTTTCATCATTTTCTAGAAGCGGTGTTAATATTTCAAGGTGTTGTGATGGTTTTGGGTTTACATTGTGATTGATTATGGCTCTACTGCTGCCAGTGTCATGCCAACATATTTTTACTGCCCAAAGCTACTTCTAGATGCTTTCAGAAGAAACACAGCTCCATTAATTTGTCTAAAGTTCAGTGCGGACCAAAAATTCCAGGCACAACAACCTGAAACATGTAACTACATGCATCCCTTGCAACAAAACGATCCAGCATCACCTTGCAATAGCACAGTTGACAGTTTTTTTCCACAGCAATGTGTGTGTTACAATTTACTGTAAACCGGAGAACTGAATTTCCAGTTTACAAATTTCCTGTAGAGGGCAGCGTGAAGCACAGTCGTCATATTGCTCGGCCTAGGTAATTCAGAGCACG
The DNA here is from genome assembly GCA_901007665.1 of Aeoliscus strigatus. Lineage (NCBI taxonomy): Eukaryota > Metazoa > Chordata > Actinopteri > Syngnathiformes > Centriscidae > Aeoliscus > Aeoliscus strigatus. The sequence continues at coordinate 11,655 of CAAKHB010005526.1, read as the reverse complement.
ATACAGAAATGTGGTTTAATGTGGTTAATGTGTTTTTTTGCCCTGTCATTCATCATTTTGCAGTGATTTATCAACATTCAAAGGGTATTTCTGCCACAAGCCTTGTAGATTTCACATTAATATTCCTCTCAGCCAGCTCCCTCCAAACTGTACCATTCAACCTCCTCATGCAGAGCTCGAGCTGGTTTCAGAGCAGCTTTAATTAAACCTGCTGTGATAAACAGATCTGGTCCAGGCAACAAAAAGAACCAGCAGCTAATTGATATGTCGACCACAGCAGCATCAAGCCAGGAGCTTCAGACACATAAGAATACGCATTCATGCGTGGAAACAAATGTTTTTGACTCACACAAGGAAGGATGGGTGCACAAAGAACAAATAAAACATCCATCATGGCATAGCTCACCACTATCCATCTGTTGATCTACTCATCCATCCATCATCCACTATGTCCTCTTTCCATTAATTTCTCCCTGCAGTGAGCTAAGACCTGGTGTACCTGCAGGCACATCCCTCTGACTGCCAAGCCACCTTTTTCCACTTATTAACATGCAACACAGTATTTCCATCCATCACAGGGAGCCTGCTGGACCACAGTAGTCTGGATTTTGCTTTAACAATTCTGTGTATGTGTTCCTCTGAGTGTGGTGAAATTGAGCAGACTGAATATGGCACCACAGCTTCTCATTGGACAGGACAAGACAATGGATTCCATTTGGAACAGATTTAATCTCTTCAATTTCTTTCCCAGACAATCCAAAGCAGAGAAGCAGATCTGATAGACAAGTAATAATTTCAGTTCTCAGTTAAAGAATAAGTACTTCTCAGTTGGCGAAAGAGAACAGAATATTTTGATTGTCACACTGAGATTTGATTTCATATTTTGATATCAGCAACTATCTCCATATCTGTCATCCAGTGTTCAACAGCTTTCTCAGGGTCGAATGAATCCTTTGTGAGATGCTGTGTAATACCAAACAAACAGCAAAACACAGAGGTAAGAAGCAATGAAAACAACAAGGATGCAAAACAAGCAGAAAGTTGTACGCCGCTTTGATATGGGAGTAAGAAGGAGTGAGTACAGACGGACCCATATAAACACAATACTAATGAACGTTACAGCAATTTAGTGAAAAAGACACATTTGAAAGTGAACTTTAAACAACTTTCTTGTTTTACGTGCAGCTTTGCATCCTGGTACCACTGAAAGTGTGTGTCATGACTCACTGGCTGTTCATTTCCATTGAAGCCCTAACAATAATAATCCCTGACCAGTACTGTGAAAAAAATAATTTCTATAAAACAGTGTGACGAGAGGTATGTGGTATAGGTCACAAATAACAGACCCCGGCCCGGACAAAAAACAGCTGATGGGGCTTCATTCATTTGATATGATATCTGTTGTCATTTCACTGGCAGTTTGTGTGTCATCATACATCAACCTAGGTGACAGGCTGAAAGTGCAGTTAACACACACATGTCGTCTCCCAAGCCATGTTGATATCTTTGTCAGATCCACGATTAATAAGAGGTGACTTTGGCATAAAAATAGTGTGTCACTCTCACTCGGCAAGCTATTAATTCTTCAGGCATGCCGCCAAATTGTAATCGATAGACTGGGAATAACATGTTCCCTCTCCTCCATCTTAGTCTTCTCCCATCAATGTGTTCTCATTAAAGACAATCAATCCTCCCCTTTCCTTCACTTCATGTTCATTACTTCGGTTTATAGCACTTTGGATTAGAGGAGAGATTAGCGCATTTCAGATGCTTGTGAACTGATGAGACAGAATTCCTACAGTGGTAAAGATAAACATGAATACAAATCCAGCCTGCTTTCACTTAAAAATAATTGAATCCAACCTTGAAATACAATATGTTTATACTCATTGCACAGAGCCATTTAACCATACATTTACATAGTACCGGTAAACTCAGCAACACAGATTTGAAGGTTGTTTATGGTGGTTTTGATTGTGTCTTAAATAAGCTGTGAGCCATGCGAGTGTGTCAATGACACCAGCCATGAAAAGTCCATTATTGATGGCTGCAGATACCAACTAATTTCTGCCTGGCCTTCCAACAAAGAAACAAGTCACAGGGAAAAAAAGTGAATAGATTTTATGCTTGGACAACACTGAAATCCTGTGCAACTGATAACTCTGCTATTTATAAGTTGTCTGCTATTTAACTGATTTATAATGAAGCCACTTTTACAAGGTTTATCACAAACAAATATCTGCTTCAGTCTTGTTTTATAGGCAATAACACAGTAGGACCTGGGACTTTTCTGACATGTGTAGGAACACAGCTCTTCAGTCGAGCCTTCTGGCAGAAAGCAGTGGAATCAAATGAACACAACATCTATGATTGTTCCGTTTGGTCAAATGGACTCACGTTGCCCCCAGCGGCCCGTTCGAGGGTTCAAGTAGTTTGGGTAGAGTCCATTGGGGCGATCCATTTTCGCCAGCAGCTTCCGGATGTGCATCACCTGTGATAAAAATGACAAATAGGCTTTTAAGCTAATCAGAAAATATTTCTGCTAAAATAGCACTATAATCCTACAGATATTGTTTTCATGTTTTTTTTTACTCATTTCCAAAAACTACCTTCTGATAGTAGGCGGGATTCCCTGTCAAGTAGGTGAGGTGAACAAACTCCATGTGGAGAGTCCCAAACTCAGCTAGGATGCTGCTGCCAGCTGATGCCCAACCCCAGTTACGACCGACACCGCTGGAGGAGGGAAAAATTCATGGAGAGACGAATAAAAACCAAGAGGAAAGAACAAACAATCAAACAACCTGGTCATCTTCTAGTATCTAGTGTCTTCAGACACGTATGTCTCTTTGTGAAAAGGAAGGAGTATGTGAAAATCTAAAATGACGTTTCTAAGGAGGAAACCATTTGTCATTCTACTTTAGCTGGCAGAATGAGAGTCATGGCACTCTGCGACACTGACCTCTTCAGGTTGACCATGGCCCAAGGGATTCCTGTGGGGGTATTGAAGGCAGGAAGCAGCTTCTCAGCTAGCTGGACAGCCTTCAGCTTGAATACCTAGTGACACATGAGAAACAACTGATTAAAATTCAAAATGTGCAGCAGTGATATGAAAAGTGGCAGGACACTTGGGTTGGCGGTCTGAAGAGTTAACATGTAACAAACACAAGGGAGGAGTAAAGATAGTTTCAAACAGAAGCCGATATAAGCCAGAATATGAAGAGAAGAAAGTGGATGGATCAAAGAGACAGACAGATAAAAAGAAGTCTGGTTTCTGGAGCAGACCACATGCTGAGAGAAAATTCTAATCCATACCCCTCCTCAGGACACACGCTGTCAAAGCAGCCGATACACAGTGGAGGCAAGTGTGTCTGGTTTACAAGCCAACAACTGTGTTTGTGTTGGATTATAATGAACACACTAAACAATTGCAACTTTATTTGACAGAAATATTTAAAACACACCTGAGACAGTTTGTACTCAGTCTAGCTCAGTCTTAGCTCCTTTTCTAACAGTTTTTAAAGCCTTTGGTGGACTGGATTGGACTGAACATTAGAATAGATAGCCAGCTGTACACAGATGTGGTCACTTGACAATCCATCAATCCAATCTTTATTTATATAGCACAAGCCAGGGACTTTGAGGATGAGTAAAATAAAAGTACTAAGGAATGTTCAATGTGTCATCTGAAAGACATAGCAAAGGGCATTTTTGTGTCAGGAACTGTGTGTGTGTGCATGTGTGTGGTGGATATGATTCAGCTCCTATAAACAATCCAACAGCGAACGTCACTGAGACAGGATCCAAAATGAGCCCGAGAGGCACCTGACCGCCTTCACTGATAAAACTTTTAGGATAATCATCTTCCTCACTGCTTTCATCCAAAGGCGCCGATGAGAGGCCTCGTGACCAAATGAGGGTAAAATAAGGGGGGAAAAAAGCGCTGTTCCTGGCCTGTGTAGCATCCAGTCCTTCTCCAGCTGAGCTGTTAAAGAGGGTAAATACAGCCTATATCTGTAATATTCTTTCAGCTTGTTTTTGGGAGGTGGAATAGTTTTTATAAACTTGTGAAGCTCCAAATCCATTTCCAATGATTGCATTTTTAAATATTGCAGCACATTTGTGTTTGTTCTGGCCTTTGTGTGAAATTAGTACAAAATGTTTTGGCCCAGGGATGATAACGACACCACGACAAGTAATTAGAAGGCAATCTGTACCAAAGCACTGGACTGACTCAGCCTCACTGAAGGGATAAATAAGAGTTGTTTTATCTTGTTGACATTTATTTACTGTTTATTTACTGAAAGACGGTGAATTAGCTGCAGACATGTTTAAGGAGAAAAGATGCTTTCTGATCTGCTCAGTTTTTTTGTTATGAAATTGTTGCTTTAATTCTCCCAAAAAGACTGATGGCTTTACTATTCATCCTCTCACAATGATAAAACAGTGCAATCTGTCACTGACAAGACATGCAGGCACAAAACGTTGATAGCACAACACAAGACAGAGTCAAGATGTGAAGATCTTGAGCTGTAGACACTGATGATGTAAATGTCTGTCCATCTCTAGTTTCTATATTTTTGTTTAATTGTGCCCTCAATCCCTCTAGTTTCAAATGTCCCTCCCTCTTTCTCTTTGTCGTTTAGGTACTGACAGTGGTCTAAAGTGGGTCGTTTGTGACGACGAGTCAAATTCCCTGACAGCAGATTTAGAGTATGGCAGGGTGTTCCAGGAGGAAGCAGACAGTATTTGTGTCCCTCCTGTGACAAAATGACATTATCACAGCCAAGTTAGAGGTTTAATTCCTGCTGGCAACAGCTGTGCTAAAAAAAATGTGTGCAATAGCCCTGTGAGGCGCTTTGGATGCCCAATGGTACAGAGATGATACAATGTCCCTGTTAGAGGCAGGAGCACTGTAATCCTCACCCCAAACACATCCCAAACTCAGCCAATAACACAACTATTATACATGAGGATATGACTGTATACTGCAAGCAGAGAATGACATAGTGAAGCAGCAACTGATAGAAGCTTAAAGACAGAAACACAAACAGAAACATGCTTAAAAACGTCAGTCATTCCAGGATCAGTCTATTAATAGTTCAGTCTTTAACAATGATCAAATGTCGGATTAATCCATCACATGCTATAAAATCATGTGAGAAGACTTGATGGGGTGTTTTTTAATGTTGCATTCTACTCCGTTTGTTGTTCCCACACTTGAAATGGTGTTGGCTACAACAAACACCTGAATTTGTGTAGTCTGATCTTCTGATTCAGGAAAAGCCAAATACATGTTGTGTGGAATAAACTACCTGCACACAAGTTGTGTTGACCGTAGGAGGGTGTCTAATGATAAGACCTGAAACACCTTGATAATGGGTCCATTACTGACGATGTGTCCAGGTTGGACAAGGTGTCACTGAATGACACGTTGACACATTCTCTGTGGGACCCAGAAACCCAGATCACCAATGAACCATCCTACAACGTGCTGCCAGAACACACATAAAAACCCAACCCAGACACTAAAGACAGTCTTTGGCGTAATGAGTGGGCCACTGTCGACATGCCTCCTGAATGGATTAAGGTGCAGACTGTGAAATGTGCTGAATGCGCATGGTTGCTAAGAAGGGCCTGAGGGCCTCCAAGAGAGACAGGATTAAGTCGCCTGCTGTCTGTGCGGTAAAAACACATCACCCATACTTTGTCATGCCACTCTGCCATCAGCTGATCCATGCCTTGTGTTATCTCATGTTCAGTGGGCCTGCATTTATAGAGGAGGACAGAGACACGCTGCCATGGAGAGAAGTCAGTGAATTAGCTTCACGACCCCTTTGTTTATTGAGCTCTAACAGATATTTAGTATTGAGCATTACTGGAAATGGTGTGTTTGAAAAAAGGAGATGATTGAGTTGCTCCCTCAAAGTGTCTGATCTCCTGAACCTGCAGAAAATAAATGTTGTTGATGTGTTGCAGAAGTCCCCTATTAAGTGATTATTCTGCCTCTACTGTAACTGGAATTGGTCCTCTCGACAGTCCTCGTAAGTGCTGCCGACTTTTCTTTGTCCCAGAGGACGGCTGAAAATAGAACAGAGCAGAGTTTCTTCTCAAGCAAGAAAACATTGGATACGAGTCAAATGAAAATGTGGGGCATTCACAAAAGCACAATAGGCTGCAGGGCTGTACCACACTGTTCCATCCACATAAGTGTGTGTCCTCAGAAGAAGGACTTCTTGAGACTGTATTACTCTGAGATAGTGCCGATATTCAGTTGTTGTCAGCCTGTTTAAATAAGCAAGCCTCAACACCTCACTGTCTTACAAAGAGAAGGAAGACAAAAACGAATCCCGGAAGCACTAAGGAGATTCCTCTGGAAGTGCTTTGAGTGCAAAAGATTAAATAAGAATCAAACTTCTCCCAAGTGAACACGTGTCAACAAAGTGTGGAAACTACGAGAACAACATAATTTTTACTGACATTTGTAGGTTTCATTGGCTCAGATGACTATATGCTGAAGTACTATGGGGTCATGAAGATGATTTATCTTGATCAATTGATGACAGCTGCAATGACAATCGAGTCAGTTTTCAGTTTTGCTGTCATTAATCTCCAATCCATCTCTACTCCTGTACTCGGTGCCACTTTCCCCAATCGTTCTGCAGCTCTGATTTCACCATATGCCAGATTATTGTTATATCCAGGAGTCCATTTTATTGTGGTTGGTTACAACAGATCTGATGGTAATTTGTCAGAGAGTGTTTAAGAGGCCAAGGTAACCATCTTCTTCTATCTTCAGGCACGACAGCAGACAGTTTCTGCGAAGAGGAAAAAGCTTCCTGGGGTTTGTTGGCGACCTTTGCTACAAACAACCCAGGGTGACCTCAATATGTGCTGCTCTCTTGCTGGAAATATGATTTTACTGCTGCTGCCATACCAACAAAGATACTGCCATTTACTTCATTTAAAACATTAATCATGTAGAATACTGTTTTATATAGAACACTGTCAACCAATAGAATACTGTTTATTATGGCTGAGGTGTTCAAATGCCTTCAGTTGATCTTACAAATTATAGAATATCACGTCCAGAATATGACATCAGTACACATAATTAAAGTAAAAAAAAATTGCCTCTTTAGGCTCAATGGAGTAAGTAAAATTGAAAACAACATGGCAGAAATGACTAATTAAAACTTCTTTTATAACCCTTTCAGGACTTTTTCATCTCACCTATGCAATGTGTTTTTTTTTCTTTCATATATTTTTTATTATTTCACACTTAGAGACAGTTCTGTTGGTTGGGGTTACAGTGGTTCCCTGGTATATGGTACCTACCTATAAATGCCAGTACAGAGTAATTCACACACATTATTGTATTATTCAGTCACAGCTATACAATCGTCTCAATTCTTACCCAGTTGTTCCTATGAGCTTGTGGTAAAAAAAAGTTCCCAGTGTTTTTTTGTTGTTGATTTTTTTTTTATACCAACTGTTTTATGCGTTCATTCATCATCCCCGCTAGCACCGGTTAAGGGTCACGGTTGATCCAGGCTGTCAACGGGTGAACGGCAGAATAACCAGCTCATCGCAGTACCACAAGAAAGACAGACAACACTTACAATTGTGTAAGTGTTGTCTGTCAATTGGCTATTATAATCTATAATCTATAGTGACAGTTAATAATTGGATATTTATAGTGACCAATTAACCTCAGCATGCTCTAGGACGTCGGAGGAGGCTGGAGAGAACCCACACAGACCCAGGAAGAATATGCACACCCCACACAGAAAGGCCAGGCCAGGAAGCGAACCAAGGGCCTCCTTGCTATCAGAGGACAGTGTGACAGGTTCAATGTTTGAGGAGAAAGGAGAGGAAGTCCAATGCTCCCCAGTAGGATGAAACAGCCAGCGGATGTGTTTCAGTCACTGATCTCCGGACAACAGACGCTATAAGCTCTGTATCAAAGTGCAGACGGACTGAGAGTGAGAGCAGTAAATGTGGCGTTTGGGTTGATACAGGAGACACAAGAAGAGAACAGAGAATGTGAGGGAACTGGACTGACAGTGCTGTGGGCAAATGAGGGCAGGAGAAAAAAAAAAAAGATTTCAAAATCACAACTCTTGCCACAGAAGAAAAAAGATGCAGACACTGTATTTTCTCAGAATTACCTTTTATTTCAGTATCTTTTGCCTCCAATCCAATAATTCTTCCTACCTGCCATCAACCCCCATTCACTTTTCTCTCTCACCTGTCTCCTGCTTGATTTATCCCCTCCCATAACGATATGCCTCTAAAGCCGCCGAAACTAATAATCTTTGTGTCTTTCTCCTTCACTCTTTCCTTCCTTTCTCACTTCCATCATCATCATCATCATCATCATCATTTATTCGTATCCACCCTTCTCCTCATTTGCTGCTCCATTTCATCCCCAAACCTTCCTGCCCTCTCTCCCACCATCCAGACACCGTCAGATGTCGTAGTGACAACATGCCGTAGTGATCATGTCTGCAGACTCTCTCGCTCTTCTCCTTTTCACATTACATCGTCAAGTTTGCTCTCCCGGACTTCTGCCCTCCCTGCACAATTAGAGGTTCACAGCTCAACACTAAAAATATGCTCAAAACTCAAAACCTAACTTTATCTGTTGACTGACTGAACTATCTCTGTAAATACACAAACAAGTCTCACAATTTGGGGACAGCGCATACTGACTTTTGAAATTCTGTGGCTCTGAAACCACATGAGGGGATTAGGGAGGAAAAGGGGAATTAAGAGGGAAGAGGTGAGATAAAGTTGGTGAAAAAAGAGTGAGGAACGACCTTCAGATGAACCTCTATTATCCATCATCAGAGAGTACAGTGGAAAGTTTAAGCAAGGTCTTGTTACCAAGAGTATTAATACTCAAAAGACCATGAATGAATTGTGTGTGTGTGTGTGTGTGATTCAGACTCTCTATTGAACCTCTATGTTATGTTTTTATGGATCCTTGGAAGCAGTGACTTTGCCAAGGAGACCATGTGAGTGGGTGAGAGGGGCGCTGACAAAACTGGACAAAGACGAAGCAAATGAACATGAAGCCAGAGATCAAAGAGGAGAGAAAGTATAAACAGTGGAATAGACAGAATCTTAAAAAGATGGAAAAAATAGTGACATAATTCAGAAAATGGACTGATGGCAAAGAGCAACAAAAGTGGGAAACAAAGCAAGAAAGGAAAAAGGGAAAATGAAATAAAAGAAAATAAAAAGAGAAATGAGAAACAGTGTCTCAGCCCAGATGTGAAAAGAAAAAGATGAACAAATGAGGTGGAGGAGGAGAAGGAGGAGGAGGAGAAATAAAATGAAAGAAAGTGGAATAGAAGAGAGGGATGAATGAGGGGATATGAGAGAGGGAGGAGAGGAGGAGATGAAATGATTAGATCTGAGTGGGGATGAAGGTCGAACAGAGGAAAGGAAAGAAAAGAAAAAAGGGACATGAGTGACGTGCAGAGAGATGAGGTTACAAAAAATGAACGGAAAAGAAAATAAATTCTTGAAAGCACAGCGTTAAGAACGTCCTATAGATTATTTGTTCAGACGATGCAGATGGAATTTGTTGTGGACAAAGGTTGGCTGAATAAACCAGCATGTGGTTTCTGAGAAAATTAATGATTCATTTAAGAAAAATGGAAAAGATAGAGGAACCACCCTCTGTGTGAAACAACACACCTGCTGAATGCTTCTCATGTTGAGCATCATTAACAAATGTCAGGCAACTAATGAAGAAAGGAGGGACCTCTGTTCATGAACTTCTGATGCTTTGATGTCAAACGTTCTATCACACACATATTCTGCGGATAGAAACTGGTGGATAACTGGCACTTTCAAAGATATTGGTAAAATACCTGCTTAGGTTCCAATGAATTGTACTTACTTAAGTATTCTGCACCAGCTGCTTGGAACGCACTGCAAAAAGTAAAGTACTGTAAAGTTAAAGGAGCTCATCACCCTTGGAACTATGAAAATCCATGTGCGAGACTTTAGAGCGGCTATATAACGTACTAGTTCCTGTTTTAATATAAATCCCAAATCTTAGTCCTGTTGCTTCTACCTGTATTTGTATTTTACCTGTGTTGTTGTGTGAGTTTCTGTTTGTTCTTAATTGTTGCAACATTCTTAGGCTGTTGTCTTGGCTTGGCCATTTAACATCACTTCATCAGACAAAAAAAAAAAAGGACAAACACAGCATGATGTCAGCTAAGCGTATCGGCCCCTGCCTGCTCCCTCCAAAAGCATTAACATGTTAAAGACACTCAACACTATCTGATCGTTTTATAGCAGTTGTAACATTTTACTTGTCTTTCAGCCTTCTTCAGTAGTGCCAGTGTCTCATTTCATGTTTTCTTCACTTGATATAGCACCCTTTCTCCCCACACCCATTTTCTCACTCTTTGTGACCCACCCCCCGCAATCAGCTTCATCCCTAGAGGCACACTGCACGCTATCCAGCTGCTGGAGATACAAATCACCTTAATACATCATTCTCAACCTCCAGCTAACACTCCTGCCCCAATTTGTTGCCTCCTCATCGTATAGTCTCTCCTCCCCTGCCCCACTACGTACATGACCAAAGTGCCTCATACTGCCACAGTCACATTATGCCCCCAGGGAGTTACCAGCTAGCAATCCTTTACTTTGATGTTGTTTAAGTGGAGCAGTTGGGCGGCATTAAGTGTCCTGCTCAAGGACTTTACCAATGAGTGCTGAATTCCCACATGGTCTGGTTCTCTCCCACCATTCCTCACACTCCACCTTCCTCACCGCCGTCACGACACTCGCCACTCAGACACACTATTCCAACATTTTTTCCACCCTTCTCTTTTGCTCAGTCCATCCGTGCACCATTTCCCTCTTTTCCCACCACCCACTGCTTCTATTAGCACTTGGGTGGCCTCTGATGGATGATGGGTTGGATTTGGAAGAAGGTGGCATCAAACAAGGGAATGGGAGCAAAAGGAATGAATTGCACATACGGCAGTTTTGCTAATGCTGCTTTCCAAGGTGTGAAACCAAAGACGGATGAACTTAGACCGCACAGACATGCAATCATTGCTCATAAACTGTTTCTCCTTAACTTTTATTTATTTTAGACATGTGCCTATTAATCTTAGTGTGAAAAGAAAACTGACGGTTTCACATGGGTGAACATACACCTTTGGGTTTAGAAGCTGTTTGCGCATGTTAAGAATGATAGCCATTCGAATAACCAAAGTAATAACTAATTACTAAATAAAATTCACTGTAGGGCTTTGGTTAAAATGCCAATATGCTAATATACGTTAAGTTATCTTAATAACATAGAGAAAAAACATGTGTATTTCAATGTGATGAATGTCATTCAGAGTAAGGCCATGTTCTCCATTCTAACTTAAACAAAGTACTGGAGAAAAAGTGTACACACATGACAACATGTAGGTAAGCAATGAACACATTTGTAGCAAAAGCAAGTGAAAGCAAAAAGCCACACACACACACACACACACACACACACACACACACACACACACACACACACACACACACACACACACACACACACACACACACACACACACACACACGAGTGCTCACCTCCTGTCCAGAGAGGTAGTAGGCTGCCAGTAGTCCTCCTATGAAACG
>CAAKHB010005525.1:21036-31320 GCA_901007665.1 Aeoliscus strigatus | reverse complement strand
AACCCCCTGAATTTAGTGTCATTTAGCGCTGAAAGCACGAGCATGTTGTGGTACTCACGGATCCGCCAACAGAGGAAGAATCAGCCTCCATCCTTCGGGGGAAATGACAAAAACATTCTCACCTGTAAATTTGGAGGCAGCTGCTTCATCCCGGTCGCAGTCGATGGCCGCCGACTCCTCATACACCTCGTTTGTCTCTTGGCCCTTCTGGCCCTCGATGCTGCCCGGTTCCGATAGGCCCTTTGGGGACACCTGGTCGTAAATGCTGCCATTGGGGGCCAGCATACCTCCCACCTCCACAGAGACCTCCCCGGCGGAGGTGTCGGACCCAGTGTAGACAGGAGGGGGTGGCACAGGGGGCAGGGAGTCCCGGAGGACGGTGTATTCGTAGGTGATGTACGGTGTGCGTCCGTTCTGGTTCCATACCTGAGTGGTGGAAGGAGAGAGGCGACGGCGTCCATGTACTCACACAGTCACATCAGATCACACACAGAGTTTCAGCGTTTCAGAGAGGAGATGGACCATGACGGGAAAATATGATCGCTTTTTAAAGCACCAGCAGATTTTCTATAAAAGCTCCTATTTAATGTCCTACTCGTCAATTCAAGGCCACACAGGAAGATTCCGGAGAGACTTTGCCCACAGAAAAACTCTGAGTCAGTGGCCTCAATCAACGTGACCTTTGTGAAGTCCATTAGCCAGGCCTAAGTCTGGACTTGGCCTTGTTATGTAATGACCCCTGGGGGGTCCATGAGACATGGTCAGGGAGTCTGCGATTCAATAGTTCTGTATTTTGTCAGATTGTCAGTTTTGGTCAGGAACGCAGGTGAAGGATTGTTTGGAATTCTTATTTTACTTAATGTCCCTGACTTCAGGACAGTCCAGTAGTTTGTAGATAAAGACCAATGCAGAAAAATTAGAGATTAATGTCCCAATATTGCAAAAAAAATGTTTCAGATATTTGTTGGAACTTGTAGCAGAAACATTCTGCATTCAGATGACGACTGGAAAAAGATGTGTGAGGGAAAACTGCAGATCCTTGTCTGGTGTAGAGTACCAGTATATTGATGGCCTGGTCGATGGGTCCTTTGGCTACGATGTACTCGATCCCGGTCTCGTACACGTCCATGGGTCGGCGGTACTTGAAGACAGTGCCGGCAGCATGGAAGTTCTGAGGACTGTCCACCTTGTAGGCCCCATTGAAGAAGAAGTTCCCAGCCTGATCGGTCACAGCTGGAGAACCGGAGAGATCAGTCAGGTAGGAATCAGAAACGACACGGTTCTTTTTCCACATTTGTCCTTTTTAACGGTGTGGAATTAAGACACCGACCCAGAACGTCAGCAGACTTTTTCCTCTCAATGATCTGGATGTCCCAAGATCCTTCAGGGATTTGAGTGATGAAGGAGTAACCTTGAAGGCAAAAGTTGGGGAATAGTGTGATGACCTCCTCAGATCTTCTCTCTCTCTCACTCAAACACACACACACACACACACACACAAACTGTAATTCTCTGATGGCAGAAACTCACCTAGTGTCGTAGAAACACGGCGGAAGTTTCCGGTGACTCTGCTGCAGCTGCTGCCGTCTCCCTGACATACCCCGCATTTATCCAGGGTGTTGGAGGAGAAGAGGACTCCGTCACATCCGATTGGCTGAGCGGCACACGACAACAAACACAGTATACATTTCACAGATCATGACGGATGTGATTTATTCAACCCTCTGCATAAAGATGATTTGACTCCGCCCACTTGACCTGGAGCGATGTTTTATTTATGTGTGGGAGTCAAACGGGCCCAAAATGAATAAGAAGCTGGACTCACCTCACACTTACCGTCCACGCAGACGCCGCGGTAGCTGCTGTACTTGCAGGAAGTGCCGTCTCGTGCCGCCACCATCAGCTGCCTCTGGCCGTCGGTGGTGGTGCAGTGGAGGTCACAGGGGTTGCTGGAGATGTGGACGTAGTCGTCTGCAGACGTACAGCTATCGCTCAGTTCACTTTTCACTAATCCTCTGATTACTGATACAAAAACACCAGACATAAGACCGTTGAATCTGACATCGTACTGTGCTGCTGATGCCATCTCAGACATCTGTGGTTTGAAAGCCATTCCATCCAACTTCCTGCCTGCAGCTCAAAAAAGCCTTGGACACAGACAGTGACACAAATATGGAGCATGGAAGGATTCACAAAGGCACAAAAAATATCTGTACAAAAGGTGGAATGTGCATTTAAAAACAGCTCCTGATGTGTGCTGACTTTTTTGCCTGACGGCAATCGAACCCCACGAGGTGGGATTGACGTTTTCAGCCAGTCCCATTTGACCAAGGAGTGTGGAACTTTTTCCCTTCAGCTCCATACAGAAATGCACTATTAGGGATGCGGAGATGATCGTATTTATCTATTTATGGCGTTTATGAACGTCACAACGATCGTATCGGAAGGATTTTAATAATCACGGTTGTTGCTAGATTTGTGTTGATGTGATTTACATCGGGGATTCAAGCCAGCGACGTGGAGGAACATCACCTGCATCTCGTCTAATACACGTGAGAACCACTACTGCATGTAAAGCAATAATCTGGAGGGAGGCAATCTGCAAAACGGACCTGGATGTTGTGATGACCGACGGTGCAACAACATGCAACCGGAAAGTGACGAGTAATGGATGAATACATCTTCAGGAAAACAGCCCTCTGCGCCAATATCAAGGTAATGAATTCATATTCAACACCACAAACGATGAATGTCGCCATGAGTTCACACACACACACACACACACACACACACACACACACACACACACACACACACTTTTTCAAGGCTGGAGAGAAGTGAAGGGGGGAGGGGGCGGATTCCCTCTAATTGAACAGTATTTGAGTGTTACGTCACTATTATTTTTTTGAAAAACACGTGCGTGTGTGTTTTCTTTAAATTCTCCTCGTTCCCCTCCATTTCATAAATAATTGGGAATATCATGATAATCGTGTTTAGTTCCTTGACAATAATCGCACCTGTAAAATCTATTATCGTGGCATTGCTTCTATTTCCAGTGGTATTCCTCAGGGCTCAGTCCTAAGACCCACACTGTTCTGTATTGACAGATACCCTATCTGATCTCTTCTCATGGCTCCTTCTGTCACTGCTACGGCGATAAAACTAACTGAGAGACACGCAACATCGGTACTGAGCTGCTGGTGCCTTAGTGGAAACTTGAATCTGCAGTACAAGCTAACTTACAAACAAAAGGCAACGATGAAAACACCTCTCAGACATCAAAGAAGTAGTGTAACTATTTTAATTCATTCATTTAGTGATGTTTCTAAATGTAGACACATGTTGGAACCTACAGCGTACTTGTGTTTATTTTGTCATTAAATGACGTAATACTGTTATATGTAACTAATTACTCCTCGACAGTGTGTAGATCTGAAAATACAAGCTGAGCAGCAGCCGGAGCAGGTGGATGATTCTTATCATACCAGGATAAAGAGGCTTCCACTGGTAGTTCCTCCCGTTGTAAAGCTGAGAGTTGAAGGACCAGCACTGCTCCTCTCTGAAGCTCCTCCCAGTCGCAGGACATTCCTGCGTACACCATTAAAACCCTCACTGTTATTGTCTGTCACACAAATACATTCGTTTCACACGTTTCTTTGTGCACACATGTTCCCTGGAGGTCCGGCTCTGCTGCCCAGGACTGTGTGTTTGGATGAAAATGAGAAATGAAGAGACAAACTGGACGTGTGTGACTCACTTTGGTGTTGCAGAGATGATATTTCTTTGCTGTTCCAGTACAAGTCATATTGTCCTTCCCAGCGACAACTTTCTTTCTTTGAATAGAATTTGGAGGCACAACAACACCATCATTCAAATCAATAAATATCAACACTAATACAGCCCAGACATTTGATCGTGTGTGTGTGTGTGTGTGTGTGTGTGTGTGTGTGTGTGTCTAACTGACCTCTGTTTAAGGCAGTGTCTTTCCTGTGACATCACTCCCCCGCCACAAGTGCGTGTGCAGCCTGTCCACTTGGCCCATTCCCCCCACCAGTATGTGGTCACTTCCAGCTCCTCCTCCAGACTGTTTGAGGCCACGCCCTCCTCCTTCACACACACACACACACACACACACACACACAGACACACAAACACACCAGTTCTAATACTGGTATTTACACACACATATATCTCAGTACAGGAGGCATCCAGCTGTTGTGCGTCTTTGTGTGTGATTCCTAAGTGTGAACCTGCCGAGTCAGCGTGCGCGTGCGTTAGAACCAAACAATAACTGTTTCAGCGGGACATTCCTGATGTGCAGGAGCAGCATTAATTCAGACGGATGGCTGCGTCCCTTCATTCAGACATTTTCGTCAGCTCGGCTGCTGGAATGTGCACTGAGCTCCTTGTAAAGGTGTGAGAGAGACAGAGAAGAGAGGGTGAGAGAGAGAGAGAGGGAGGTGAAACCCTTGAGTTTGTTAATCCAGACATAATGAAAAGTGCAGAATTTTCCTCATTAAAAAAAACAGTTTGATGTCTAAAAACAGAAATGAAAATGTTTTTTCTCATTTCAGGACGAACCTCAGGGTTTTTACTGAACCTGCTTTCTGGGATGGACCCTCGCAGTGAAGGTGGCAAACATATAAGAGGAGTAAAGATGCCTGGAATCAGTCAGACGACATTTGTTGGTTCTTTTTTTCCACATGTTTCCAGTTTGATGCTGAGTGATTGCGTGTCAAAACAGTAACACAAAAATTAGAGTCAACTTTCAAGGTAAGAAAGCAAACGTCACATCCAATCACACCTTTTTCCACTTACAAGAAAAGGTTTTTCTTCTTTCTGCAGCAGATGAAAGCTTCACATATGTGTGGATCCTTTTCATAAAGTATTAAAAACGGCGCCTCAGTGTTTTCACGAACATTAACTGAGAGAGAAGTATGTTTTTGTGTCATCCTGTTGACATGCAGGCACTCGGAGAGCACCTCCACCGTCACTGCACGAGGCCCAGACTGCCGCGGACCTTTAAGGATGCACAGAGCCCCTTTTCTTACTTCCTAGACTAGTTAAGATCAGATATCTACCGTAAGTGGCTTTCATGAACATGGCTTGAACTTGGCTTAGTAAGTCTGTGACTATGGAGTCCTTTTAGTACACTGTGTAGTACACTATTCACACAATGTGCTCGCACAGTGCACAAATTTCAAAAGGGTGGTACTGTTTCTAATCAAAAAGTGCTGTTGCACACGTACTGGAAATGACACGAAAACTAAACACACTGCCGATACCCTAGCTGACGCGTTTCGTGAACATTTACAACACACAAACCTTTGACCTCTCATCTTTAACCACGGTGAGGACAACAATTTATCACACACAAGCACCAAACGTACGCCACAAAGTCAATCATTGAAAATGTGCCTAGCAAACGAACGCTAACATTTGGGATGATATCTCCATGGTGACGCTGGCGTCGCTTTTGTTCCCCGTGAAAAATACGTCATTTCCATTAAGTCACTAAGATGGAGGACGTTGAAGGTGGAAAGTGTCCATCAGTCCACGGAACTTTTCTGCCGTTTGAGTGAATCAGTTGAGTGAACGTAGTATGAAGTATACTACGTTCGCATACTCATTCAGTGTGAACGCACTTATGTTCTCAACATACTCAGTTTGAGTATGGAAGTAGAAGATTTACAGCACAGCACTGGATTAAGTTAGTACGACTAAATGACAACACCTGGGTTAGCTTCATGAGCTTAAGTGGTCAGTTTCTTAGTGATCTTAAATCCTGGAATGGCATAGGAAACACAACGAGTCCTGTGACTCTTGAATGGAAGAAGCAAAAAGATTTCATTCAAAAATATGAAAAAAAAAGTTTCTAAAACAAATTGTGTCAAAAGTAAACCCAGCTGCTACTGAGCAAGAGAAGAGGAGTGGTTGGGCTACAATTTGAGTTTAATTCAAGTGAAAATATCTTTAATATTCGCTTATATTGAGTACTATCGACACTACTCTATAGACTCTAGACTCTGAGTCTTCACCTGTCTCTAAAGAGAGAATGCAGACACGATCTACACCTGTTTGGGGGCCTCCAAAGGTAGTAGTAAGTAACACTGATGAGTGACTTGTGTGGAATCCTCTGAATAGATCACCAGATGATGACCATTAGGAGAGTTCAGATAACACCTGAGCACGAATGGTGAGTACAGCAAAGACACTAAACTAGTTACCTCTCCTGCTAAATGCACTTCACAATTATTAGTGGTTCTTACAGAGGAAAGAAATATGCACCGGTTGGAAGATTTGGTGCTCAGGGAGTGTGCATCCTTCACATCTGCTCTACCATCAGTGAGTGAAGGTGCTGCTACCTCCTTCCAGATGACCTCCATGAAATGTTAGCCAGAGGATTTCAACTGCAGAACGTTGGATTTCGGAAGGAAGAACGTGAAATAAGCTGAGATCAGCTTGCAGCATCTTCTTGGTTGACCCAAAGTGTATTTCGCAAACACTGGAATCAATTTTTCCACATGCCAAACATGCGCTCAACCAACCCTCTGGTATGAATATGACCTCTGTTATATCTTTGTCACTTTATTTAGGGATGGGGTGAATAAAAAGTTCCTCTGGCCATATCCACTGCGTTCCTTTATTCCAGTATTCCATTAAGTTGTCCTCCCTGAAACAGCGCACACAACGATGAGTTCAGAAAAATTCTTGAATTGTGGCAAAAGGCAACAGTACTTGAAAACTCCAAATTAGCAGCGCATACAGCCTGAACACTGATGGAAAACCTGTTCTTACGTACAGTTTCTTAGTTTACAGTACTCCTCAGCATCAGGAGTTGATGGACATTTGATGGAAACATTAAACCTTCTATGCAGCCAGTCACTCCAGGAATTTGTCCATATTCATAGAATTGAACTTTCTAGCTGGCTTGACCTATAGCATCAGGAAAATTGATGGCTCTACACACTATGTGAACTACTCTGCAGACAGTGGATCCACACACGATGAAAAACGTCAGACCCCAAAAACCTCAACGTGATCAGAACTTGGAGAGAAATGGTTGTGGGCCTTCCTCTTTGAGAAAAACTGGAAAGGCTAGGCTAGGAAATTATCCCCATTTTCTTTGTACACACAAAAGTGATTCCGAGCAAGGACTCGTGGATGGCGTCTGTATTGCATGTTGGTCTTCATTTAGATAATCCAGGTAGTCCATGCTCTCTCTCACAAACTTTGTTAAGCAGAATAATAATAATAATAATAATAATAATAATAATAATAATAATAATAATAATAATAATAATAATAATAATAATAATAATAATAATAATAGACACCCAAACATTGGATCCATTATTCATTCACTCCACGCTCATACCCTGATAGTGGTGGCGACCTCTGACGACGACCTCTGAATGTCTTGCCCAGGGACACAATGACTCAATTAGGAGTGTGATTGTCACACTTCTGGTTAATGGACAAGCTGCTCAAGCTTCTGAGCTAATGCAGAGTTAAACCTGCCTCCTTGGATGATAGATTTAGCCTTCAACGTAGTCCTACACTAGCTAGGCATGTCCCTTTGAGTGGAGCAAACCCCCATATGACTTGACCAGACCAGGTTAGGAGGCGGCTGACGGACAAAATTGCACAACACAGGAGTGTGCAACCAACCAACATCTTGGCTCCTGGATTTCCTGACCAACAGGTCACAGTTTGTGAGGACAAAAGGCTGTGTGTCTGCAGCACAGGGGCGCCACAGGGAACTGTACTTGCTTCTCTCCTCTTCACCGTTTACACAGCAGACTTCACTCACTACACAACAAAACAACAATCAAAACGTTGGGGCCTGGTGTCAGCAGAACCGCGTCTTGATTAATGCTGGAAAAACCAAAGAGCTGTTAGTGGACTTCTGCTGGCACAAAGCTGCCCCTCCCTCTCCGGTGAGCATCCAGGGAACAGACATCGGCATAGTGGATTCCGACTAGTACCTGGGTGTTCACACGAACAAGAAGCTTGTCTAGATTCTAATTCTTTTTACCTTTGTTTTTTGGCTGTTGTGACATGTGAATTTCCCTCACAGGATGATTCAAGTATTTTGGCTTTGGGCTTCAGCCTTGTCTGTGAAAGTGGTCATATATGTTTGATCTACATCTTCACCTCGCTACGCGTCCTCTCTCTTATCTTGATGTGTTTGATCGACATGCCTCAAACCCTCTTTTTTCTCCTGGAGTTCTGGTGCTTTCTACTCTACTCTACTCTAATCGTCCTCTTCCTGGGCCTGATGGATTCCTCATCTGCCTGTAAGGAGTTCTTCCTGTTGCCATTGACCGCCGGACTTACATGGACAAATCTAGAAGCCTAGAAGCTCTTAGAAGCTCTATCCAACATGAAGGACCATAACCATTTACAGCCATAGTAGTAATTACTCTTAAAAATCATATAATTCACTGATGGGATGTAATTACACTGATTTAATTATGAACATGTCTGTACTCAGTGGTTTGTCCTTTGCTCCGGCCTCTCTCTCTCTCCCTCATCTCTCCGTCTATCTTCCTGTTGTTCTCTTTGTCTCAGCCCAACTGGTCGAGGCAGAAGGCCATTCACATGTGGCTTTGGATCTGCCCGAAGGTTTCGGAGTTTGTGACAGGAAATATATCCTGTTGCCTCCATCTCTATAAGCTGCTCATGCGAACATTGGGTTTCTATTAGAAAAGTCAGTTCCCTGAGCGTCATAAGTAAGCGTCACACTTCCTGATTCAAATGTTGAGGTGTCGAAAACTACTTGGCATCTTCTGCTGTGCAGCTTTTTTTTCTTTAGGTCCCTGTGTGAGGACGTCAGGCGTGACAGTGGCAGAGTTTTTTTTCTGTGTGCTGTTTACCTGCAGGCCCCTGGAGGACAGGTTCCCCACAGACACCGCCAGTGTTAGGAAGCCAAGGAGGAACACGCCTGTCTCCCCGCACTGTTCCCACGACCGCACCCTCATCCTGGCCAATGAGAGAGGAAAAAGAAAGAAAGACTGAATGTGTGGACAAATTGGCACGTCTCATGTCCTCACTGCAGCTCTCCAGGTTTTTTCCGAAAGCAGCTAAACACAGTCTGTGCCTGTGTCAGGAAAGATCCCATCAAGCTAAAAGCACTGAACACATTGTGAGTATTTGCAGAATATTACTGCTTATTCAAACATTTGCATATTTTCTGTTTAAACTAATCTTTAATTCGGCTGCTTGTCACACATTTAGCCATATTGTGGAGTATCTTTGCAGTGGTTTTTGTGTAATCCTGTGAAACAAAGTGCCATTCCGTCTTGCTCTTGTTACAGGTCGCCGTTATCCTGGAGCTGATCCTGGCTGTCAAATGGGCGTTCACACTTATGGACAATTTAAAGTAGCTGCTTTTGAAGGTGGGAGGAAGACAGAGTACCTGGAGAGAACCCACACAGACACGGGGGGGAGCACGCAAACTCCACACAGAAAGATCCCAGGCCAGGACCTTGGGGCTGTGGGGCCTGTGTGTATGGCCACATTCAGACAGCTGACATTAGAAAGATGTTGTGTCGCTTCCAACTTCAATGGGAACATAGCACATCAGTTAGAAATACGCCCTGCTGATACATTCAGGCACAGGGTCATTTTATTGTCATTGATCATGTACAATGTGACTTTAAAATAGATTCATTTAAACCAATAATAAATAAATACCACTAAAAAGCTAAGTCAAAGTAAATATATTTAAGTCGTGTATTATCTTGTGTATTTTCTTTCTTGAATTGCATTACATGTTAACTGTTTATCTATTTTTCCTCTCTTTTCTTCTCTCCTTGTTTCTTGACTTTTTGCTGTAACACCTACATTTCCCCAGTGTGGGATAGTGATGGGCCAATCAGTTCTTTAAGATGTACTGAGAAAGTAAAGAGATTCATTCCAAAGACTCATGAAGTGTCTGTTTTCAGAGTAAGTTTCATTTTCAGTGAGTAATTTGTATCAGTTGACTTATTCACAAGGAACGAACCACAAATCAGTTTCACCTGCAGCAGTTCACTGTTACGCTGAGCTGAACTGTGAAATCAGTTCAGTTCAGTTTCAGCAAGAGATTCAGTACAGTTCATTAACCCAAAAGTTGGTAGGACAATATCTTTCTCTCTGACTGATCGTTTCACACGTCAGTTTGGAACAACAGTTTGATTTTCTCAGGTGCAGTCCATCTTCTGTCTCTTCTGAACGCATCTACATTCCCTGATGTAACACATCAGCAGACACGACGCAGCCGGTTGGGGTTTATGGAGG
>CAAKHB010005524.1:0-11453 GCA_901007665.1 Aeoliscus strigatus | reverse complement strand
CTTCCTTTTCCTCACCTCCATCACCATCTTACACACTACCATCCTATGCTGTTTGGCTACACTCTCTCCTGGCACCACCTTACAGTCGCTAACCTCCCTCAGAAGACCTCTTCTACATAGAATATAATCTATCTGCGTAGACCTGCCTCCACTCTTGTAAGTTATCAAGTGTTCTTCTCTCTTTTAGGTGTTTACCACTGCCATTTCCATTCTCTTGGCGAAGTCTACCACTGCCTGTCCTTCCAAGTTCCTATCCCTAAGGCCAAACCTGCCCATCACTTCCTCATCACCTCTGTTCCCTTCCCCTAAATGGCCATTAAAGTCTGCTCCAATAACTACCCTCTCTCCTCTGGGAATGCTCTCTATCACTCTATCTAGCTCATTCCAGAACTTTTCCTTTTCTTCTAACTCACAGCCCACCTGTGGGGCATAACCACTAATTACATTCACCATTACTCCTTCTATCTCTACCTTCACACACATCAACCTGTTTGACTCTCATTTCACCTCCACCACCTGCCTAGCATACTCTTCCTTAATAATCACCCCTACTCCGTTCCTCTTCCCATCTAGACCATAGTAGAACAACTTGTAGCCTCCTCCAATGTTTCTTGCCTTGCTGCCCTTCCACCTAGTCTCTTGCACACACAGAATATCTACTCTTATCCTCTCCATCATGTCAGCTCTCTACCTTTCCCTGTCATTGAACCTACATTCAGAGTTCCTAACCTCAGACTGATCCTTCTAACCTTCCTCTTTTCCCTCTTTCCCTGCACCAATCGTCCTCCTCTTCTTCTTTGTCCTCTTCTTCTTTGACCAACAGTAGTCCAATTTCCAACAATACCCTGAAGGTGAACAGCACTGTTGGCGGTCATTGTTGACCCGGGCCTCGACCGATCCGGTGGAAATCATTTTGATCACACGCATATTTGATTTGGCATAAGTTTTACACCGGATGCCATTCCTGACGCAACCCTCCCCATTTATCCGGGCTTGGGACCGGCACCAGTCAACAATGGCTTCCGCAACTGCTCTCTAGTGGCTGGGTTTCTGGCATGAACACAGTAATCACATCAAATAATCCGTCCTCAAACATCATCTGGATACAAACCATCTGTGGGCCTGATGGCCTAAATAGTGTGTAAAATGGTGCAAAATGTTCCGTTAACAATGGCAGCTTTAGTAGTATTAGAGCATTTGTCTAATGGTGATGGTCCGCATCGTATCAGGACTTCAGGCTTCACCTTATCACAGAACACGTACAATGCTGAGTCTGCTCATGTATCCTTCCTCGTTGTCTCATAAAATGAAATAGTGCTGGTTCGATTTGTGGACGGAGCCAAGTATCGACATGGTGTCTGGTGTGGAGATGCTGAGAGGAACAAAGTAACGCAGTGGCCTATGCTACGACTCCTCAGAGACCAACTTGACCGTGGTGTTGACCCAGCTGTGACTCTGAGCCTTTTACTAGTTTGAATTTGTGAATTTGCCCCTTGGGAAAATATATTTAACTCATGTATCACTGAATTCAAGCTGAGCCTGGAAACCTGAAACATCTTTGTCTAGCATGTCTCCAGACACACATCCATTTCCATTTGAGAATCCTGTTAATCCGACACACAAGCCGACACACACTAGGTCATGAATGTCCCTCGAAACATGATGAACGAATCGCCAGGGAATACAATTACCATCCTATGGGACAGACTTTCTTTGTGGTCCAAGGTCAACGGATATTTTAATATCCCTCAGTCAGAGATTGTCTTTGTTCTAGCTCATCACACCTGTTCAGGCAGAAACAATGGAGAGTGAATGTTTCCCGGCGACGTCACTTCAGAATGAACGTTTGTATGAAGGAATCTACAGATACTATATAAAGGCAAACCCTACATGGAGTTTTCATGCTCTGCCCATGTCTACGTATTTCTCTCCAGGTTCTGTCTTCCCCCCAAAATCATGCTGAGGTTAATTGGTTACTCTTAATCACCTGTAAGTGTTGTCTTCACCTGAATGGTTGTCTGTCCTTCATGTGGCCCTGATGAGCTGGGATCCAGGGTGTATCCTGATGTTCACCCATTGACAGCTGGGATCGACTCCAGCACAACCGAGACCCGAAACCGGAGCAAGATGAATGAATGAATGAATGAATGAAACTGTGCATGTTATGGTGAGAACTTTGTGCAGATATAGTGGTGGTATCCAACGCAGAGCGATGCAGACAGATGTGTCTTCAGAGTGAAGAAGGGAATGATTAATTCCACGTCCACATGAACCAAAACGATATTTTTTCCTAGGAACCGTATCAAGGATATTTCCTCCAAAAGGATCCATTGAAAATGACTGTACAGGCTGTAATTCATCCTCCAGGCGTGTAGATGGCGCTGAAATTGAGCAAAAATGTAGCAGAATGTAGCACAATGGAGCAACACTTCTTTGTCTGCAGAGAAAATAGAACAATGAATTTGATTGTGATTTTGACCCAAAAAAGTGAGCAGAAAATGATGCCAATATTGTCGGAGTTACTGTGGTAACAAGATCCTCTCACTTGGAGTCGCTGACTGCGAAAGTACACAAAGAAAACACAGAAAAAGCAATCTCAGAGTAGCAATTCCATGTTAGCCAAACAGATTCAAACATCCAAGATGTGATTTTTGACTGGAGAAGTGAGCAGAAAATGATGCTGATCTTGTTGGAGTTATTGCAGTAGTAAGACCCACTGTTAACGAATGTGCTCTCAATTGTGAGGCTCTTATTTTGAAAACAGGAAATGCTTGTTACTTTGATATAAGGGTGTGTAAAATAAACACAGGTGGAATGATTTTTGCAAGGTTAACATGTGTGGCAGCTGCTTTTGTTTCCTCTGTCGATACTCTGTCTGGTACCTCATATTATGAATGCACACTTTACAAACATCCGCTCACTTTCAGTGGAGGTCACTGGAAGTAAATCACCGAGAACCAGAAAAAAACAAATAGCAGAGAGATTCAACACGTGGCTCCGCAGACTCACAGACACATAAATATAAACACCCACGGCTTTAAACCGAATGCTGTGCTGCAGCCGATTATGAGTTTCATAATCGGCTGCAGCACGGGCGTGGCATGGATGTTGTTGTTGTTGCTGTTGTTATGAGATGTTGGGGGGAAGAAGTCAAAGGTCAGAGGTCAGGGGGTGGGTCACGGGTGACACCTTGATACAGAAGGATTCACTGTCCGTAAAGCCGAGGGCAGAGAATTCAAATTTCTTGACCCGGTTTGAAAAAAGTCTGTTTCAGGGCAGTGGTTTACAGGATCCGTCTGACGATCAGGCGCAGCGATGTGTGTTTACACAGCAAAACGGCTCGGTGTGCACAGGCCCTTAATGGTGGGGCGTCGCCACACAAATACACAGACACACACACACCCACCCCAGGACAGATCGTATCTAATATATGAGCACTTAGAGCGGACACTAACTGTCCACACCATTGGCGTAAAGACAGACACCTTCACACACTGCCCTGACAGATCACACACACACCATCTCTTTGTGCTGACAAACAGGAAAACACATTTTCTAATTAAATGGCTCAATTACGAACCATTTTCCCCTATAGAGTTGTGAGTCAGACAAATCCACTGCCAGTCTATCACCACCTTTCTTTCTTTATTTCATTTATTCATTAATTATTTTTCTCATTCTTTCTTCCTTTCTTCTGTTCTTTCATTCTTTCGTTCTTCTCACAGATAGACTCCAATAAAGCCTCCACCAGGGAAAAACAGACACAAACTTACACAAAAAAACAATGGAATTTGAGTACAAAGACAAGAAGATCTGACATGGGAGATGCAGTGTAGGAGCAGGGATGTGTTTTCTCACCTTGTCATGGTGTGGGGGTGTGGCTGAGTGTGAGTGTGACTGGGGCAGAGTGATTGCTTCATTGATGTCACCTGCACCTACCTGGTAGCCAGTTTTAAACTGTCAGATGTCAGCAGAAAATGGAATTGAGCTCTGGTGTGAATGGGGACTGATTACATGATTTTTGGAACCAAGCTTTTTTTTTTATTCTATGATTCGGTTCACTTCTAACCCTAATCCTCACTGACCAACAGAAAATAGTGTGAAACTGTGAAACTGCTGAGAATTACATGGATAACTCATTCGTCACTCTGGCACATGCCAAATTAACATATTGTGATACATGACAAGTTCCCATTTAAAAAGAAATGTTGTGTTTCAATCATTTCCCCAAAGCTCATCAGAGAAAAAGCAGTTTACAGCTGAAGCTGTTTGCTAACATCAATCATTCACTCACTTCTCAATAAACTAATACATCTAATGAGTCTTCATTGATTTCCCAGGCCATTGGCCCACAGACACACACACACACACACACACACACAGACAGTGCTGGTTTTCAACAGCTGATATCATACAGTATATAAGATAAGGTCAGCCTTTACTCTCTCACGGCGGGGAACAACTCGGCGTTGACCCCACTTTCTGATAGGGTTGTTCAGGTAAAAGTGAAGTTCCAGGTTAAACACACGAGTGTGGCGGTTCAGGTCGGAGGGACTCAGAACGTCATTATGTCAATGAATGTCAAACAAGATTAAAGAGATGCAGGCATGAGCCAGTAAAAAGCAAGTGTAAAAAGCGATGTTTTAAGATTAGTCTTAAAAACATTTAAAGAGCTGGTTTCCCTGATGTCTGCAGGAAATGTGTTCCAAAGCTTTGGACCATTACAAACAAACGCCTCATCTCCAACTTTTTTGTGGCTTTTTCTGGGAATTTCCAGTAAACCAGCAGCCGATGAACGCAGTGTCCGCGTGGGCCAATGGTAATGGAGGGAGTTAGTGATAGAACTTGGTCCTCTACCGTTTTGGGCTTTGAACAAATATTTTTACTGAACAGATACTAATGTTCAGTACACCTAAAAGAAGCCATCATTTAAGAAGGAACAGCTTCCCCTGCAGGTTCCAGAGCAGCAAACTCCACCCACTGGTGCGCGTAAAGCTGCCAACGCAGGTGGGACAAGTCTTTAAATCTGACCCAAACTCGTACGCAGCGTTCGAGTTGACGTTTCCTCCGGGAACATGCACTGCTTGTCGGAGCCGCGCGTCCTTCCGCTGCGGGATGATGGAAGGTCATTTCTGTTCCCGGACACCACCGCACCCTCACCGGGACCACCGCGCCCACCGGACGCCAGCGGCAGAAACGACGAGCCGAGAGTCCATCTGGAGACTAGCGAGCTGTGGAGAAAATTCCACAGCTGTGGCACCGAGATGGTCATCACCAAGTCTGGAAGGTAACCTTCTGTAAAAAATAATTTCCAGTCACATACATACTTAAAATAAAAGACACATCACCTGAAAAAGTGACTTGTTTCAAGAAAATGGTCATTAAAAAAAAAAAGAATCTGCCAGGCAAGGGGTTTTTCCCCCTTAATTATGGATTTATGGATTCTGCTTATTTCAAGTGAAAATTTGCTTGAAACAGTTTTTTCAGGTGATATCTTTTTTATATTATTATTATTATTATTTTATTTTCCACAATACGCAGAATAAGCATAAAAACCTAATCCCATATTCCATCTGTTCCACCCCACACCCTTAAAAAGACAAACAGTATACCTAGACAAAAATAAAATAAGCAAGACAGTGAGATGAACAGAGTATTATTAGGGATCCACTGTAACAAGTGATGATGTGCCTTGCTTTAAATATAAAGAGATTTTATGACTGGAAATGACACAGTTTGCATAGAAATAAGGCAAATATTCTTGGTGAGACTGAGTTTTTGCAGTGTTCTTCTTGAAGGTGTATGTTCCCTCCACTGAAGATCAGATGTTCTGGGATGGACAAAAAAGCCACATACATCTTCCTGATGGACATTGTGTCTGCCGATGACTGCAGATATAAGTTCCACAACTCCTGCTGGACAGTGGCAGGGAAGGCCGACCCGGGGGCGCCTGGACAGGTATACATCCACCCGGACAGTCCAGCCAGCGGCCAGCAGTGGATGTCCAGAGTGGTCAGCTTCCACAAGCTCAAACTGACCAACAACATCTCTGACAAACACGGATTTGTAAGTGTGGATGTCAAATACAGCAGTTTTACATTGATAAATATATAGATAAATAGATAAACAGGGTAAGTAAATGACAAAATAAAGTGGAATCAGTTTAATCACTGCAGACAAATGTATAATTAAACACCGACATGTGAAACAGTTGACATTTATTCAACATTTTAAAAAATTAATCAAATGCCACTAGTTACATTACTGTGACAAAGTCAGTGAAATAGTTTCACTACTCTTATATCTGAAACACAGAACATGTGACTGAAACCAGTTACATGAACAGTAATTGTCCAAACACTGTAAACAATTAGATAAATATGTTTATCTTTCACTGCATACGTTTGTTCTCAGATGTAAATGTACATAACATGTACACGCTACAGTCAATAAAATGTTCCTCAGTTCATTGCTAGTTTATTTTCAGTTTTGTAAATATAGTTTTAATTTTTTATGTAAAGTTATATTCTCTACCTTTTAATGTTATCTAAATAAAACCCATAACGCATAAATATTTACAGCTGTGCAAACTGGAGTTTATCAGCAGACTCTTGTTGTATACGTGTTGTATCTTCAGACGATTCTGAACTCGATGCACAAATACCAGCCCAGGTTCCACGTGGTGAAGGCCAACGACCTTCTGAAGCTTCCTGCCAGCACATTCCGGACCTACGTGTTCTCTGAGACCCAGTTCATCGCCGTCACAGCGTATCAGAACGAGAAGGTCTGTGTGTGTGTGCTCTGCTTCATCTGCACACAGCCATAACATCCATCCTCTGTTTCCTGTCAGGTCACACAGCTGAAGATCGACAACAATCCTTTTGCCAAAGGATTCAGAGACACTGGGAATGGAAGACGAGAGAAGAGGTAAGTTTTTCATGGTGGATTCATTCATTTGATTTTATTTTAAAACATCATCAGCTCCAGTCCTATCTCAGCAGCGTTGTTTTTTCACTTTATTCATCAGCAGGAACTATTAGAAATAATGAGCCCAGCGAGCTTCATTCATCTATTTATCATATATTTAACCTACACGTTCTGGAGGTCTGAATACTTGTTCCATAAATATTAAACTTGTCAACTAAAATGTTTTAATGTTTCTCCACATTAATTACTAAAGAAACCTAAATTAAAAATATGTCCAATTTAAAAAATGAAATTAATGCAAACCAGTCACATCAACCCTTGGGTTAAAAATACTCTCCACCCCAAAAAATAAGAACAACATAAAAACAAAAGATGAAGAAAATAAGAAAAAAGTAAGGGGAAAAGGAACACACACACACACACACAAGTAGAAGAACCACCTCAGTTGATTTTAAGCAGCATGATTCAGCGTCTCTTGTCTAAGAATGACGAAAAAGGTTTGTGTTTGATTCCCGAACGTTGTCAGGAAACTACAGATGTCTTCCTTGTCCAAAGAGTCCAAAGAGATGCGGATGAACATGAGAGCTCCACCTGCCTCAGAATCCTGTCTGAAACATCCAGATGTTTCCAAACCATCAGGTAAGACAAAAACTCAATTAGACGTTCTATCAAACAATCAACTCAAGCCTCATCTTGTGTTTGTGAAAGGAGCCTGGGAAAGTGGTGGAGATGAAAATGAAGCTGGAGAAGAGGAATGGAAACGCTCCTCTGAACCTGAGTCTGTGGTTCCCATCACCAGAAGAAGGATGTGGTCTCCGGCAGAGATGCAGAGTGGTATTGATCTTCTCCAGAGACGCATCGTCAGTGTGCTGCCGGATGGAACAAGCTGCTGCCGGACTCAAGCATCAGATGTTGGAATATTCCACAGGCTCCAGTGGGGTTTTGCTTACAGATGTTTCCATCCACTTGAGGTGACCGGAAGTCTCTTGGATCCGACTAGTAGCTGGTTCCGCTCCCCTCACAGCTGGTATCACCGGGCAAACATGGAGGATGCAGCGTCCTGCGCACTCAGCCTAACAACACCTGTGACATCATCACTTGTGGAGACTTCAGCATCTCTATGTTTTCCCACAAACCTTCAGCAGCGAGTGCAGATGCAGGTACAGAGCATCTACTGATTGGACCACAAACACACAAACAGACACAGTCACAGGAGGACGTTTGTTCAATGTAAAAAATAATAAAATTAATTCAATTCAGTTTTATTTGTAAAACAGTCCCACATCCCAATTACAGTTGTTGCGATGGACTTTACAGTCTGCACACCAGGTGAACTTTGACCCACTATCTACTATCAGAGTCAGAGGAAAAATTGCCTTTAACCCTTTAACACGGACTGTATTGCTGCCCATACAGTGATGCTAGCATACTTACCGTAATTACATTACTATTTGTCAAAAAACGTCGAACGGTTCCAGAAAGCTGAGAAGTATCACTTGGTTCCTCTACCTAGTGTGAAGAAGGAGTTAGAAGGAGAAAATGTCCATTGGTGGCTGAAAGTTTATAAGTTGCAGTTCACAGCCAAGTTGATGTCATTATGGTGATGACTCGCTGGCTTCTGGCAACAAAGTGAAAGTAATCGAATTCAATAAGACAAATAGCATAAAATTTAAGAATAAAAAGTAAGAGACGTGCAAGTTGCAACACTGTGTCCATGATGTGGATGTGTGTGTTTTTATGGTAAATAAATTGTGTAGAAAGTGAACTCAACTCGGTTTGCTTTCTTTTCCATCACGTCAGTTCCTCCTCGATATTAGTGGGGGTCATCATAGCAACGGTGGTGTGGAACTCCCTTGACAGTGTTTTATATGTGACCCAAACACACACAGAGGACATGTTAGGGTGTAAGGGTCACAGGGGGAATGGTACCTGTTACCGTTGTTGGGGTCAGGAATAACTCTTGACAGCAAGGTCTCAGAGACACAGGACCAGGCTCTACACCCACTAATTACCTGACTCCCTTTCCAATGGTACTAAGCATGTGAGTGTAGGACTGAGATACACACCTTTGATGTCCTCCAATAGAAATAAATGTGAGTGAGTGAGTGGAAGGTAAAATCCAGGGGCACGTTTCTGACCATTTGGAGTCGACTGGTACCTTTGTGAAAAACAATGGAGGAGGTGGAGGAGGAGTGTCATGAGTGTCTGTTCTGAGTTGTTTTGGTGTTTGTTTTGGTTTTTTTCCCCCTGTGTCCCTCCTCCCTCTGGCTGGCAGTGGAGGTGTGGCCAGGCTGATTGGGAGCAATCAGCGCACCTGATTCTCATCTGCGCGCTGATTGCTCCTGCTCTTTAGCCGTGCTTTGGCCTCACTCCACTGCCAGATTGTTTGTGCTCTTGTGCCTTACTCTCCAGCCATTTACTCCTGCGTTCGTGATTGTTATTCCCGTATTTCTCATTCCGGTTTCTTCTCATTTTCTCGATCTGCCTCAGTATGCACTTTGTGTTGTGCCCGCTCGCCACGGCGCAGAGATTTTTCTGTTTTCGGCTGACTTTACGTTTTCGTTCGTGTTGGTGTCTTGCCCTGTGACCTGCTTGTGCAATAAACTGCCTGTTGCCCGTTTATCTTGTCTCTCTGTGCGTTTTTCCTGCGCATTTGTGTCTGCCTCCAAACCTCGGGCTGACGCCCATAACAAGGAGGAGACGACAGACCGATCAGGACACAATCTCAAAGAACAAACTGTCTGTGTCCAGCTCTGTGAACATGGTCTGCAGACACCGACATTTGTTCTTCACTGATGGACCACAGTTGACTAACCAAGCAGACAAGAAACCAAAAACGTTGGAAGTTAGTGCCCAATCAGAGGCCGGCAGCCTGTAGCTGTCATACTTAAGTATCTGCTCAGCTCCATGGAATCTTGTTCTAACATCAGTGGAAACGCAAAGAACATGGGTTGAGTCGTCCTGAAACCGTGTGGTGTAAAAGCAGCATATGATGACTAGTTAGTGAGTTACTGTGTCATATTTGTTTTTAACAGGACCTGAGGAGTCACTCACACTTCGGGAGCTTCCTGGTTTATCCACCGTGCAGCTTCTCTGCAGTGACAGGAGGAGAATTCAGAGCCAGGCCAAGGATCCACCAGCAGGACAACTTCTTGTCAATGATGGGCTCTCTTCCTGCTCCTCCTGTGTCCAACACCACCTGTGGATTCTCATATCTGATCCCATGTTCACAAATACCAGTTGACACAGAGGAAGACGGGTAAAGTCAGTCGCAGACAGTTGAGTCACTGCTAGAATGTCCTGCAGCTTTCATGTGTCCTGCACATGTTCCTCTGTCACGTTTCTGAAACCTTAGACATCACTTACCATTCGATGAAGTCCACATCCACAAAGAGTTGAATCAAAAGTTTTTCATGAACACAGAATTGTCTCTAGAATTGTGTGCGCCCATACAAACCAGGTCAAATGCTGTAGTATATCCTCCAGGCCTGGAACTGGTGCTGTAACACTGTCACAGAAACAGACCACAGAGACATGGAGGATGTGCTGTGTATATACTTTATTCCTGTAGCACTTTTCACAGATGTAACTAGAAAAGCTCTCAAATTGCCCAGACCTCTGCCAAGCAGCTGCTTTCCTACCTTTATTTTATACATGCATCAGGAATGGCTTTCAAAGATGGACAAACTTTTGCACGTTTTTCAACTATGAAATCCAGATTCCACATTAGATCCAAAAACTTGGTGGAAATCTGGGGGTGTATATATATATATATTTAGGGTTAGTTAGGGTTAGGATTAGGGTTTAGGGTTAGTGTTAGTGTTAGGGTTAGGGTTAGGGTTAGGGTTAGGGTTAGGTTAGGGTTAGGGTTAGTAGGGTTAGGGTTAGGGTTAGGGTTAGGGTAGGGTAGGGTTAGGATTACAAGAATTAAACTGGCCCCAAAAGGTGTCAGTGGGGGCTAGGGTTAGGGTTTAGGGTTAGGGTTTAGGGTTAGGGTTAGGGTTAGTTAGGGTTAGGGTTAGGGTTTAGGGTTAGGTTTAGGTTTAGGTTTAGGGTTAGGGTTTAGGGTTAGGGTTAGGGTTAGGGTTAGGGTTAGGGTTAGGGTTAGGGTTAGGGTTAGTTAGGTTTAGGTTTAGGTTTAGGGTTAGGGTTAGGGTTTAGGGTTAGGGTTAGGGTTAGGGTTAGGGTTAGGGTTAGGGTTAGGGTTAGGGTTAGGGTTAGGGTTAGGGTTAGGGTTAGGGTTAGGGTTAGGGTTAGGGTTTGGGTTAGGGTTAGGGTTAGGGTTAGTTAGGGTTAGGGTTTAGGGTTAGGTTGAGGAGAAAAAAACTGTCCCCGACGGGGCACAGTTGATGCACTGTCCTTCCTGCGACGGGCATCCCCACCCTGGTCCCAAAAGCGCTCACGGGGAGGATAACGTCCTCTCCCGTAGCGCACGACAGTCCATCCCTCGGTGGTACCCATCCTGTGGAGAACAGTGAACGTCCTTCAGGTAGGTAGGGGGTAAGTATTTGGCATAGGTTTTTGTG
>CAAKHB010005523.1:13888-26916 GCA_901007665.1 Aeoliscus strigatus | reverse complement strand
CCTGTCTGCACCAGTTGGATGGTGCAGACAGGGCGGTGGGGCTTGCCTCCACGCACAACTGAGAGTCTGGAACCATACTCCTTGACAGGGGCTGAACTCTTTTCTTTCCTGGAGTTGCTAGTGGTGGTCCCGAAACAACGGACCAACTCTTCACTCTTGCAAGGATATTGGACCCATTCGGTCTACATGTGCTTTGTGGACCTGGGGAAGGCATATGACAGAGTTCCCCGGGATGTTTTGTGGGAGGTGCTGTGGGAGTACGGAGTGAGGGGGGCACTTCTGGATTATACAGGAAGATGTTAACACCTGCTAGGCATTGCTGCCTGTCACACCTCCTCTGGTGCCCATGGGTCAGCTACAGGGTCATCAGCCAGAAACCACCATTCACCAACGTTTCGCTCCTTTAATTCTGGTACGTCTCCTGGTGGCAGAGCAGTGACAGGGACGTCTCCCTGTCACCCCCTGCAGCTGATGGATGTTGTCACCTCTCGCTGGGGTTAGATGTCCTTCCCCCAAGTTTTATCCTTCCTCCTGAGCCAGAGCCAAAAGCTCCCTTTTTCAGCCTCCTCTGCCAGGTCCTTTGTTGCCTTCCTGAGTCTTCCTCCGGTGAGTACCACATCCCTCAGGAGGCGTGTTGTTGATAAGCCCATGAATCCTCGGCATCCGACCTCCACTGGGTAGATGGTGGTTTTCCAGCCTGCCTCCCGGCACTCAGCAGCCAGCTCTGAGTACTTGGCCTTCTTGCGTTCAAAGGCGGCCTCAATTCCCTCTTCCATCGGTACGGAGTACGGAGTGAGGGGGGCACTTCAAGGCCATCTAATCTCTGTCCAAAGTGAGAGCTGTGTCAATGTGCTTGGCAGTAAGACGGACTTGTTCCCAGGGTTGGCCTCTGCCTGGGCTGTGCCATGTCCCTGATCCTGTTTGTGATTTTCATGGACAGGATTTCTGGGTTATCATGAGGGTGCACGATAAATATATGAGGAATTATGACGTCATACATATCGGAC
The DNA here is from genome assembly GCA_901007665.1 of Aeoliscus strigatus. Lineage (NCBI taxonomy): Eukaryota > Metazoa > Chordata > Actinopteri > Syngnathiformes > Centriscidae > Aeoliscus > Aeoliscus strigatus. The sequence continues at coordinate 25,909 of CAAKHB010005523.1, read as the reverse complement.
CATAACTTTAAATCATCAGCCCCATAAAAACAAAAAACATATAATGCTCATACGAGGCAAGATGAGCATCGTGCTCCTTTTCACCTACCTCTGCCGTAACGTCCCCTGCAGTGAGGTCAGTGTAAATAAACACCTGAAATGTCATATAAGGGCTTTTGGTCAGCTTGTAAACACTTGGAGCCTTGGTTTGTCCATCAGAAATGGCACTATTTTTCGTCTGTTTGCCAGCAAAATACAACATGATCACCACGCTCCTGCATCCACTGATCGATGGAAATAAGGACATCAGCTTATGAATGATTTATGGATTTCTGGTGTTAGCCCTGTTTCCTTGATAGGTCTTTCTATTATGCATTTAAATATGACTAAAGTTTTCATTTGATAAGTCATTTGTTTTGTTTGAAATAAATAAATATGTGCATGTGTATAAACAGACCTGTTTTGTTAATAGTAGTGATGTCATGATAGTTGGCAAACAAATCTACAGGTACAGTGGTGAAATCCACCTTTTTTTTTTACCAGGCTCTTACATCCAGGTGTGCACAAACTACAGATGAATCTGAATTGTAAAAATAATAAATGTAAATATCAGTATATCAATCTCGGATATCAGTTTTGAGAAGCAAGTAAAATTTTGGGCATCCCTAATCCCAACAGTAGCAATGTTAGTAATACTACTTGGTTAGGTGAGAGTCAGCTAGAATGTTAAATTAATGTTGGTCACTACATCTTTCATTACTTTCTGACTCTCTCCTGTTTCTAAAAGGTTACTGGTATTAGTAATGAGATGCGGTAATTATCAGGTATCCATGGAAAAAAGTTATTGTGCATCTCTAGTTTGGGGTGGCTGCGGATCACATCACAGCTTTTTGTGAACAATGTGGTGCTGTTGGCTCCATCGTGAGTTGTCCTTACCCCAAGTGAAGGAGTTCAAGTATCTAAGGTCTTTGTGCACGAGAGCGAGTACCATGGAACAAGAGATCGATCAACGAATCGGGGCAGGTGGAGAGATTATATCTCCACCATAGTCTGGGAACGCCTCAGGATCCCCCAGTCAGTGCTGGCTGGTGTCGCCGGGGAAAGGAAAGTCTGGGGCTTACTGTTGGAGCTGCCACACCCACAACCTGACCCCGAATAAGTGGAGGAAGATGGATGGATGAATGTAATGAAATGCAACTATTTCAGTTTAGAACATTTTTTTATTTGCAGGTGTCAGGTACCAGCATGGGCACAATTTGTGCACCTAATTATGCCAATTTATACAATTTTTTTTCTTATGTTTTATTTTTTTCAAGAATTTTGTTGAAAACACACACACATGTCTAAGAGTGTATAGTGGTATAGATACACGGATGACATTTTCTGTATTTCTTATGGATGTTGCCTTGTTGAACAGTGTTGGCAGTAACATCCATTTTACATCACATGTTGGTGATACAGGTGAGTTTCTTGCATATGTGGATCATTAAAAGTCACGGTTTTATCAGTTCAACCCTCTACAACCCTTCCTCAGACAGATTAATTATCAGTCTTCAGAAACGGCTGATCTTGCTGACCTAGCTATTTGTGCTTGTGTCTATTTGACGTTTCCCTTGCCCAGGTGTACAAGATCTTTTACAGCACTCCAATGTTCCCCCCCAAATGCTCCAGTGATGCTCCAGTGATGCTGGGACAGCTGTAGGCAGATGGTGGCAGTCACATGAGGTTGTCAGAATGACCCCCAGCACAACAGGTGGATGGAATGCAGCTGGGGGCCTTGAGCTAGGCACCATGCTCAGTTGTGTGTTTGTGTTCACTCTGTGTTTTGCATGTTGACTCTGATGCAGAGATTAAAATCCCTGAAACTGAATTAAGAAACTTTGTGGGTAGCACAGTCGCCTCACAGCAAGAAAGTTCCTGGTTTGAATCCTGGCTTGGGGTCTTGGGGTCTTGGGGTCTGTGCTCGCCCCGTGTCTGCGTGGGCTCTCTGGGTACTCCGGCTTCCACCCACCAGGCTAATTGCCCATAGATGTGAAAGTCCAGTTCCGGAACTATTTATGTTGGCAGAGTAAAATGAATGAATACAATCAAGGATTTTTCGCTCATTTCTGTTAAGTGTGGAGATTATACAGTAGATTGTTGTATGTAAGCCATGTGACACTTGAGGTCATGTAGGACTGGACATAAGTACGGATGGGTTTCAGTCGTAGGCTGGTTGCTATAGAGAAGTCAGTCCAACAGCATTCCATCAAGTGATATGGTTAATTATTTGCCACAATGCTCAAGACAAAACTGAAGACCTGTGGCAGGGATGTTTGGATCTACAAAAGTGGAACGGAGATCTCCTGTGTGTTTTTACCTGAGTCCCCTCCAGTATGGCATCTTCCACATCAGCCTTCTCCAGTCCAAGACATGACGCCACAATGTTGAACACGTAGTCATGTCGACCATCCAGCTGGGCACGTTTGGCCTCTCGCTCCTCCTTCAACTTCTGCTAGAAATAATAAAAAAGGCAAATTTTAATACATCCGGTCACTTTTATTCCTCAAGTTCAGGAGCATGACTCTTTTTTTCCTTCATGGACCAGCTGGAAGCTGTGTTCTGTGCTCAGGGTGCAAAGTCAGGAACCTACTTTGTATGCAGTCATGTGGCAGATGGTGCAGCCAGACAATTGAAGCGCTTGTTGTCCTGTAGCTCACAGTTCATTGACACACCAGTCCCTTCAAAGGTCCAGTGATGTCAACCGTTCCAAAATGCTCTTGCCGAATGGAACACCCTCCTAACCAGGAAAATCTGACATCGGCCAACTCTGAGGACCCCGCGGTCAGAGTCCAAGATGGCAGCACACATCATTATCCCCTCATACACACAGAACTGCTTTCAGGACTACCTCCAAGAAGCAGTAAGAGAATCTTTACTTTTTGTAGAACTGCAGGGGTACGTGTTTGGTTGACGTACACCCTTAAATTTACTACATTCCTGGTTGCATCTGGGGACATAAGGACGTTATTTACTTGCACAGAGCCAACAACTAACACCTTCCTTCAAGAAAAAGATACAGGCAGGGTTTGTTACACGTGTGAAACTATTTCAATGATGGTATCAAAGCAATGTAACAAATTATTACATTTCATTACTTCTTGAGGACTTTTCTAAATGGTGAATGAACAAATAAATGAATGGATGAATGAATGAATGCAACTGCTTCATGTTTGAACTTCCAGCGGCATCAACACTGACAACTGTCACACTGCTTTAAAATCACTAAACAGCAACATAACTAACATTATTATCAGGAATATCTTTCCATAAGTAACTGCAATTTGTTTTTTATTATTATTATTAAATAACAATAATGATAATACAATCTAATTTTATGGGTATTATTAATCATCATCATTCAAAGGCAAAAGTCTGTACCTTTGTACATCAATTGAACATGAGTTAATATGTAGATAGAGAGATAAATAGGTACTTTTGTTAATCTCCAGGATTGTTTGAGGAGCAGATCATAGTGGACAATGACGTGTTGAAGTGTTGATGGGAACAGAGGAAGACATCCAACAGTTCCATGGTGACACTGTGACACTGGGAGCGTGTGGCTATGAAAACTAATGAGACCAAGTCAGCTGAGAAAAAGTAGGAACAACTTGTAATTGAAAGGGAGAGAGCATGAGGTAGAGTGGTGGCTGTGCACAGCGAGGGGAGGGATTGACAGTTCATCTGGAGAGGAATCAAGGAGAGCGAGCGCAGGTTTTGGGTTCAATGTGATGAAGTGGAAATCCGGAGTATTTACTCTGCAGGTCTGGGCACGAACCGTTCATCATCTGTCATAAGACCAATCAACGTGGGTCTATCTGATGCAGGCTATCTGTGGGCGGGGCTTAACAGGACGACGACTTGAAGAGTTGAGTCCTCTGGTCGGGTTTGGGTCTCTGCTCGGTGTGTCAGTGTGAACTGTTCTGTTGAAAGACTTTGGAGCAACATTTTATTGCAAGTGGAAGCACGTAGTTTGACGTTCCTTGGTCTGGACTGGACTTTAAAGCCTTTTTCACTGCACTTGCTTTCTGCTGCATATAGAGCCTGAGATCATGAAATCCCAATGAAAAGCGTACCAATAAACAGGAGACACAGGAAACATAATATGGGTTAACATGGCAACACGTTGAGAGTGATTAGCTGGTCGTCATCGGCGACACACAGGATGATTAACTTTCAACTATTATCTGCCGAGCAACAGTTATTCAACAAAACTGCTGGGGTCGCGTCGTTAGCACGGTTGCTAAGCGCTGCACGGTTACAGGCTCGGTCTCTTAAACACGCACCTATTTGTAGTGGAAGCACAGAGGGACCCAGTGCCGGTGTCAGTGAACTGTTACGTTCCCCTGATATCGTCAAATAACGACACCCCCTTCACATCTACCACCAGCGGACCCCCGGGACACTCAGCGTTAGATATCAGTATATAGACAGAAAGTCATTATAAAAAGACAAACGCTGGCTTCTGCAGTGGGAGGTAGGTTCGATTATCTGTCTGCGATGACAGCTGGCTCATCCACAGCCATCGAAGGCCGTGACAGAGTCTGTGTGATGACCTGAGGTCTTCTCTGTACGTCACACCTGGAGCCAAACATCCGAACATGACGACGTGTGCTCTGTGAGAACATTCTAGACATTCCTGGATTGGTATCGTCTTCGTATTCGACGGTCTGAATGAAAAACATCCAGAGCGGCGCGGACACACACACACACACACACACACCTGAAAATGTCCCGATGTCCTCCAGAGGTTTGACGAACATGAATCCAATGAGTCCCTCTTTATTCAGAACACAGTTCTCACAAATGGGCTTTAAGGGGCGTGTGTGTGGTGGGGGGGGGGAGTACTCTTCTTTTATGGTTACAGACACACCCTCTTTACCGACACATTGGACATGTTACATGATGAACATGAGACGAGGAATAAAGAACTATCACTGCTGACAGTGTTAAAATCTAGCTTTGGACGTCCCTCTCTCTCTGCGACCAGTCAGAGGCGGTTCACGACTACGACTTAAAACCAAATACCAACCTCAGAACAATCACTCTACTACCAACAGGAAGCCAGTGGAGTGACGCCTCATTTGCAGAGTGAACATGGGGCCAGGTAGGTGAACATCATACTGGAGCCTTTAAACTCAGTCCTCTCAGAACAGAGAATCAGTGGGAGCGCTCAGACCTCCTCCAAACTATCCTCCTCCATCATCTGATTGACTCGAATAAATGTACTGATCATCAAAACAGGACTTTGTCACTAATAGTCAGATAGTTATTTGACTATTAGTACGACACCCGACCTTTGTGTTAACAGACAGACCCACTAACCACTGGTCCACTGGTCCACTGCTGCTAGTGTAGTTCTAGACACAGATGCTGAGAATGAGGAAGAATCCCTCAACAGATTCCTGGATCCAGATGGTTCCAGAACATCTGGTCCTGGTGCATTAGCAGCATTTACTGAACATTTCATTCAAATATGTTCAGAACTTCGAGTTATTTTCCAAACAAACAGAAAAATAGTAATAATAATAATACAAATAATAATAATACAAGCACAAAATCTTTTAACAGAATGAAACAGGAAAGGACAGAAAAGAATCTCCAGACACACACTGCTTTTTAATCTAAAATACACACGCAGACATCCTTCAATTGTGTGAATATGCAGCGTAGCTCAGACATAAACACAATACTGAGGATTATTCAGGCTGAGTCTGAACGAATGAAAGAGGACTCGACCAGGCAACAATTCCAGCAACATACATTTACTTTTATACAACAGAGGCCCACCTGCTAATAACAGCTTCAGTATTAACGGCTTTCACATCCGCAGCCCGAGACGAGCTATGTGGAAAACTCACAACCACAAATAAACAGAGGCGACAACAGTGATGAAAGACAAAGCAGCCACACAGTTTGGGTCAAATCCAGTCTGAAAACCTGTGGAACGTACATACAATAATAATGATGAGAATGAGAATGAAAGCATTTAAAATGTTCGGCACGTGGGAGACAAACACACACTGACAACCTCAGCTGACAATGGAGTTTTGCAGCTGACTGTTAACTTGCAAATCACGTTGTGGCGACTGAGAAAAGTCCAGTGACGCAGCAGCACTCGGCATGAAGCACGAGAATCATGTGGATGGATAAACTACATTAGAATAACACCGCGGCAATGACAGAAGAAAAAAAAAAGCAAACAGTGCTACAGGACATGAGCTCTTACCTGGAGGACCTTGGAAACAGTTTGTCTCCAGAGCTGGTTCCCAAACAGCTGAGCCATGACGTGAACCAGCACAAACAGCCTCATCCACAGCGCTGAGGCGTGAGTGCACCAGACAGGGGTGATCACCAGATAAGGGTGATCACCAGATAGGGGTGATCACCAGATAGGGGTGATCCACATGGAAAGTATCCCCCCCCCCGGCATTTGAATTCATTTGAATTATTCTAGCCTTTCTGTGCTGCAATAGCCCTGCTGACCTTCTCCCCCCGCTGCTGTGTGACTGGACATGTGTACAGCAAGGGACACAAAGTTGATCCATCTGTCTGTCTGTCTGTCTGTCTGTCTATGAATATTCAGTATTCAGTAACTGTCATTTAATTACACATTTGTCTCCAGTAACGTAACTGATGAGTGACATTTATTTGTAATTAAACAATGTCACACACAGTTCTAGTTTCAGGCAGAGCATCTGTCAGTCATGCTGTCCCATCCCTATTTTAAAAATGGAAACAACAAATAAACAAACTTAATGAATCAATCGGTCGTGTATCAAGGTACAAAAACAAAAAAATAACTATGTTCCTGCAGGAAAACACTGACACGTGATTGGTTCCAGCGAGTGGACAAACATCAGTAGCTGCAGTAGTACGTGACTGAACAATTAGAACTATGGAAAATAAAGTCATTTTCAATGTTTTGGCTTCACCCCCTCCAGTTATTCTTCCCCTCTGTCTTTCTATTTTCTGATAAGAGCAAAGTTTTCTCTGAGCCCCAGCCAGAACTCTCATCTGCAGCCGTCAGTATCTGTGCAAACACAGAAATGGAGTTGTTTTGTCGTGGCAGAGGTGGAAAACCCAATGCTGCGTTCAGATACATCATTAAAACTGCGTGCAGCCTCGACAACCTGTGCTGCTCCGAATGTTTTCCAACTGGCTCTCAGACAAACACCACTAACACCTCTGCCATGTCGTGTTTTTCCACCGGAATCCTGCCACCTGAATGATGAATGTGACCACGGCGGCAAGCGAAGAGGCGTCTGTGTCATGTCTCTTGCGTCGCCTTACCTGGTTGTGATAATCTGGTTTAAAATGCAGCATCGCTGTTGTCTCACGCTGACGCTTCTTTTCAAGTCAGTCGCCTTTCTAATTGGCTCGTCTTGTCATGACATCAGAGAATTACAGCTCCCAACAAAAGAGGGCCGTCAGAGAAGACGCGGCTTCGCTACAGTTTGTGAGCAATCGGCCTTCTTATCTGCCATGTGAGAAAGGTCGCTGCCCTGAAATGAACAGTTGCTCCTAAAAGGGGGGCGGCGGTGTAGGATGACGTCCTGTCTAATCTGATCTCACCTTACTACTACTCTATGGAGAGACAAGGACTGGGGGTGTGTGTGGAGGCGGTTGGGGGGGTGTTGATTGGCTGGAATAAACACGTTTTCAAGCAGGTTTCCAACAGCGAACCTTTGAAATCCATCTACACAATATCTGTGTGCTAATGAACTGAAACTGAAGCGCCAGCTGTGGTCACCACTACCCCAGACAACAGTGTCCCACTGGGGAATCTGGTTTAATCTTCAAGTTTATCTGCTGTAAAATCCATTACAAGAAAAAAAAAGTACACTGAACACTATTAAAGCAGAGTGGAACCAAACCGTACCAAGTATTACAAATCATTTCTACTGGGATAGCGTTTCTGACTGATCGCAGTAAGTACAGCGTCACCACTGACCCTCATTAGACCAAAGAGAGAACTTTCCACCTCTGCAGGACACAGAGGATGTAACCTCACAGCGGATCTCGCACAGCACTGGAACAACTGCAGCTATAATGTGGAAAAATCCAAAAATTGGTGTGATGTGTGCGTTCCAGCAATCATTTCTTTGAAAATGATTTCCTCCGGTTGAGTTCTAATAATACAATAACATTACATATACATACAGTGACTTGAATGACGCCTGATTTTTTTTATGTCATTGCAAGCTGAATTACATACTGAAATTGAACTGCCAAGACACAAAGACCAACAGACACACACACACACACAGAGTTACTAAAACACACTCATTTTTCAGGATATGCTGAGGAATATCTCCAGTAAACTTAGCCGAACCCTGTTGGACCTTAATTTTCAACCTAAATATCTTAGTTGTGCTTTTGGAATTTCCAGGTATTCAGATATCCAACAAATGTACTGTATGTCCCCACAACATGAGTAATACCCTACAACATGCACACACACACCTTTCCACAAATGAATTAAATCCCGGAGCTCCAACTGGGGCACCCAACTGATGAGAAGCACATGTCCCCTCCACATGCTTCGGCCCAGTGGTTTGAAACTGACGAAATGATCACCCAGCTTTGCATTTAAAAGTAGTTTGGTCATCAATTTTTAAATATACCAAGACCGATTTTCTTTTTTTTTTTTTCATTGAACTGTTTGGTTGAGTTGCCATGAAACAGGAGAGGGATGCTAAATTATAAATGAGGGGATCTGAGAGGGAAAGATAAAGAGGTAGCGAGACAGAGGACAGTTCGCCGTTCTCCCAGAGGATCCCTACACTGACGCAGGCACTAACTGCTCAAACAATTAGGATTTGAGAACTAAAAACAGCAGAACGGTATGTGTCAGCAGTGCAGGAGTCATACTGCTGGGTGCAATGACAACACAATACCGTCCTAAATGTATTACTACTTGAAACAAAGGTGCAAACTGATATGGATACAGTATATTTCATATTACACTAAATAACAAAAGATGGTGCTCTTCTCCAGCTAATACATACAGTACAGGCCAAAGGTTTGGACACACCCTCTCATTCACTGCGTTTCCTTTACTTTCATCACCTTCATTTCTTCAAGTCATGACAGACACTCGTTTCTCTTTCTTCACTGATTGGTTCTTGTCATAATATGAATGAGCAGTTGTCCAATAGGGCTGTCGGCTGTGGATCAACATGACTTCAGCACAACACAACTGATGGTCCCGACCCATTAATAAGGAAAGAAATTCCACCAATGCTGACGAGGCACAAGTGAAAACCATTTCAGGTGACGAGCTCATGAAGCTCACTGAGAGAACACCACCGGTTTGCAGCTCTATCAAAAAAGCAAAGGGTGGCCACTTTGAGAAATCTAAAATATGAGACATATTTAGAGTTATTTCACACGTTTTTGTTAAGTACATCATTCCACATGTGTTCATGCCTTCAGTGAGAGTCTACAGTGAAAACAAATGAAAATAAAGAACACGCATTGAATGAGAAGGTGTCTCCAAACTTTTGGCCTGTACTGTATATTTATATGTATATTATATATATATAATTATTTTGCGTAAAATACTATACTTACAAAATAACTTACAAAATAGTTAAGTTTTTGTATTGTCAAATTATCCTGTGTGATAACAAATGTCTATCAAAAACATCCAATATTGGAATGAAATTAAGAGTACTATGTAATGCGACAATGTTTAAGAGCTAATGAATGAGTGTATATGTCTGCAGGTATGAAGAAAACTACTCTAATACCTCAACAAATTTGACTGTCAGTCCAATCAAATAGTATTTGTATGAAAGGTTAGACTCAAGGGAAAAAAAATAAAAGTTCTTAATTTACAAACAACACCTGTTAAGTAAATAACACTAAATGCCAATTGCTGTTAGTTTCACTCTGACCTTTACAAAGGGAGACTTCAACCTTTACAGGTAAATCTTGGCTTTAAAATGAGTGAAGCAGCCGCAATTAACAGCGCTGATTACTGACTGATGAAGTTGACTTTCAGCTTTCTCACACAGCACAGGTGCATGTGAGGTTTTTTCCAGTAATATAAGTCAAACAGTGAAACGTCCACCTATTTTAGATTTGTTCAAAATGGAACTGAAAAGCCGTTTTTGCTCTAATTTTGATAAATATGACACACAGCTGATTGGACATCATTAGTGGTTTGCTCAAACCTGACACAAAATAATGTCATGTTTTGAGATACAGATCTCAAGCATCAATTAAAATATTAAAACGTAAACATTCCTGTAACGAACGACTGAACTTTCCCATGATATTCTCTTTTTTAGAGCTGCATCTGTGTTTGTGGCACCATCGCAGCAGCCAGGAAGGGATCACACTGCCACCTGGTGGACCGAGTGTGCTGGTACATGCAGCCTAAAGAGCAGACGCAGTCAGTAAAACTGTGATCATTGCTGGGGGGGGTCAGAGGTTCCTGAAACTATTAACTTAAGGACTCAGGGGGGAAAGCGCAGCCTTTCTGAAGATTATTTACATCCTCAGATATTTTTGTACCTCATTTCTTTCATGATACCACTGATGTACTGTAGGAGTGAAGTAACTACAACGGAATCAGCAACATTTGGGACGGGGTGAACACCTTGAACTAAGTAGATGCAATTTCTTGCACTCTGGTTCCAACAGTAATTATACAACTTACCACAGAATCAAAAGAGGTTTTGCAGTATATATTACATGGGAGGTTTTTTTTCTTGTTCACCAAAGTAATTACACGTGTAAACGGTGCTTTCTTGTTTTGGACTATGGAGAAAACACCGTTTCTATGCAGAAACTACTGAGGCACAGAGCATTCCATGATTTTGGAAATATTGCAGTTGAGCATCCTTTCACACACTCATGAGTACAACAACTGGGTGCACACTGGAACAAAGTCTAGAAAAAGGAAGTGGCTCACAGTATGACCTCCTGGCACAGACACAAACTTCAGTGCATGCTGATGTCTTCCTCTCTGTCAACTTTATTAAACTAATCAAAAGGTCATAGGGTGAGTGGGGACTGCTCACACAGGCTGGGCAGGATCCATTTAAAATGGGCCATTGTCTCTCTCTCTCTCACACACACACACACACACACACACACACACACACACACACACAGACAGAGAGAGAGAGAGAGAGAGAGAGAGAGAGAGAGAGAGAGAGAGAGAGAGAGAGAGAGGTAATTGTTTGTCCCGAACATGACTTACTTCCCTCTTCTTTGAAAAAAAGCTCCTTGAAGCCATCTTGTCCGTGAACAATCTGACACTACTGGAAACCAAGTGATATCAAAAGTTGGCCATATGAACAAAGAGGCTGCTGCTTTTTATCCCGTTGACAAGTGATGCTACAGAGGCAGACCTCCTTTGATACCTGTTGATGCTGCGGCCATGGGCCAACCTCCTTTGATACTTTGATATGTGGAGCCCTGATACCTCCAACCATTCCCCCAAAGACAGAGAACTTTCTGCCGCCTCACAATCATGATGTCGGCGGTAGCATGCATGAAGATTTCACCAAGTACCCGACCTGAATCTCCTTCAGGGACTCCAGCGGGGTGGAGGGCAGGCTGAGCCTGTTCCGGTAGCTGACGGTGATCGAGACCAGCCGAGACATCTGGGGGTTCATTTCCTCCTCGACGCCCGCGCTGTGTTCGCACCTCGATGAGGGCTTCGTTTGAGGTCTTTCCTCTGGAGCTTGGGAACAAGTTGGGTCCACTTTCCCACTTAGCACGTTAGCCTTAGCACGTTAGCCTGCGCTGGACGTGCGTCTTGTTGGCGGTTACCATGGTAACGATGCTGAGCGCGGAGCAGGGTTGTTTCCTGAAGTGGGAGGGAGCCGGACACACACGCGTTTTTATGAAACGCTCTTCATGCGTTTTGTAGTACAAAGTGCTTTACATGGTTAAAACAAGAGAAAAGAAACAAGAATCAAAGAGAAGACAAGAATGTCTTCCCTCCCACCACCCAACACAGACATTCTCATAGATCACACACAT
>CAAKHB010005523.1:0-13331 GCA_901007665.1 Aeoliscus strigatus | reverse complement strand
CTTTCCCACTTAGCACGTTAGCCTTAGCACGTTAGCCTGCGCTGGACGTGCGTCTTGTTGGCGGTTACCATGGTAACGATGCTGAGCGCGGAGCAGGGTTGTTTCCTGAAGTGGGAGGGAGCCGGGCACATGACAACATCTGGCTGCTAGCTCCACTGTAAACATCTGTAAACATCTGTAAACATCTGTCGACACCTGTATCAATCAATCAATCAATCAATCAATCAATCAATCAATCAATCAATCTTTATTTATAAAACGCTCTTCATGCGTTTTGTAGTACAAAGTGCTTTACATGGTTAAAACAAGAGAAAAGAAACAAGAATCAAAGAGAAGACAAGAATGTCTTCCCTCCCACCACCCAACACAGACATTCTCATAGATCACACACATACAGACACATACATATAATGTGCATGTATATTCATTGGTTTGGTCATAGAAGAACACCTGCAGACACCTGAGGACACCTGAGGACACCTGAGGACATCTGTAGACACCTACACACATCTGTTAACACCTGTAGACACCTGAGGACACCTGAAGACATCTGGAGGACATCTGAGGACATCTGTAGACACCTACACACATCTGTTAACACCTGTAGACACCTGAAGACATCTGAGGACATCTGCAGACACCTACACACATCTGTTAACACCTGTAGACACCTGAGGACACCTGAGGACATCTGTAGACACCTACACACATCTGTTAACACCTGTAGACACCTGTGGCCACCTGAGGACACTGGGGACACCGATGCCTCTGGCTTCCCATGGATGATTCAGAGATGGTTCAGAGATGGTTCTCAGTCTCCATTTCCCTTTTTTTTTTTTCTTTACTGATGCCCACTCCAGATTATCTAGCTACACCTCGTCATTTTGTACCCTTGAAGATGTATCGTGAGCTGTCTATCTACCACAGATGACGTCAGCTCTCATCGGACTGTGGAGGCAATCCGACCTGCACGGGAGGGGGCTGACAGGCTGGTCCCCGCAGGAGCGTGTGTGCACGGACGGATGCATGAACGTGGCAGTTCATGTGGTCGGTGTGTGTTGTCCTCGTGACATGCTGCACCTCCAGACCCGTGGCTCACAAATGGCTCCGAGTTGCTTTTCACCCAGAAACATGTTTTGCTGGGCGTTGGACTCTTGCACCAAGGTCAGGAGGACACAAATATTTTATATTTGTACATCTGAAGTTGATGTATTTGTCACATTAAATTACAGATAGAGTGTGAAGCAAATTATTTTATTTTTATTTTTTTTCCAGAGAAAGTCATATTTTTAATAATAATGATGATGTAATTTAATTAATAATATTTTTAATTTAATTGAATAATAATTTAATAATCATCATTTTAGAATTTTCTGCAAGAAAACATTTCTTTCTTTTATTTTTGTTGTTTTTTAAGATGTTGTGTTTTCTCTTCACAGATGTTGCACATTCATGGTGCTTGTGGAGCTCAGTCCTGCAAAGGCAAAACAGTGAGTTTCCCTATACGTTAAACTGAGATGGACATGACTGTACATCAGTCAGTGTGTGTGTGTACTCAGGTACAACATTCTTCACGTCCAATCTCAGTGAGTAATACTACTATTCTCATGTAAACACCCATTAGTTTATTTGTTGTATATTGTCGTGCATAGATTGATTATTTTTCCAGAATCAGAATCATTTGCATGTTTCCTTACATTTCTGTTACACCTGTACATACTACAAACTATTTATCAATTAAGCCTGTTTCAATAAAGGCACATCTTATTTAGTTGACCTCTAGCACCACCTCCTGGTGGAGGATTGTGTGCACACCATTCTTTTTCTTTTATCTTTTTCTTCTTCTTTTTGCCATTCAATGTCTCATTCTCATTAGTGACACGAGCACGAGTAGAAGCCCACCAAAGCCATCTGGGGAGGATCTTTAATTAAACAGAGCAACATCTGAAGACATCCAATAGGGGGCAGCATCTCCCTGTCAGGCACTGACCGGACGGAGTCACAGTTGTCAGGGAGAACTGGGTTAGATTTGTGGGGCAAATGACCTCATACTGAAGCATCATCTCGCTGACATGAGAGGAGGGACGGACGCCCCCGCCCCGCACATGTATAAATCATTTTGATTGAACTACTTTCATCATGTTTCACGTTGGATCCGGGGGCTGAGGTACCGGGACGAACTGGGACGAACCGGGGCGAAGCAGCAGACATGTCATCCCTCCTGTCATGTGAGCTTCATGTATGCAGGCGTGGAATCCAGGACAAACACTCCCACGCACGCACCCGCATCACCAGCACCGCAGTGAGGGCTGCGGTGGCGCACAATGCACCAAACCCCCTCCTCCTGGCTCTCCCCTCCCCCGAAACGGAATCCCAGGATATCCCACCAACCCACCCCTCGAAACGTTTCCGATCCTCCTCCCTCTGTTCTTTTGAACCCTCCTCCTCCTCCTCCCCCTCCTCCTCCTCCTCCTCCTCCTCGTCCCAGCTCCGGAGCGCCGCCGATCGGTCGCCAGGATTTTCCCCTCTTGGTCAAAATGGAGGAGGAGGTCTCGCGTTTGGAGCTTCAGTGAAATGCGTTAGGATCCCGCATTCACGCAGACAGAACAGCCGGTTCCATCGAAGCCCCCCTCCTCCCTCCCTCCCCCCTCCTTTGAGGATTTTCTATCGCCATTTCCGCAGCAGGCGGCCGCAGCCATGAGCGCCGGAGACGGACTGGAGGAGGCTGCGAAGGACGCCGCAGACGTAGCGGCGTTTTTCAAATCCGGTAAGTGGGGAAAGAAGGGGCGAGTCCGGGTCTGTCGGTGCATTGTTGGCCCCCCGAGCGCCGCACGCCCCCGACACGCTGGACTCACACACACCGCTATGCTCGAATCCCATTTGACTTGACATTCCTCAGTTTTTGTTCGTTGAACACACACGATGTGTATTATCTAGTTCATGTTGAAGAAGTGTGTGATCTGATGTGACGTCCTGCGTGCAGTGTGTGTGTGTGTGTGTGTGCACGCGTGTGTGTCCGTCGTCCATCACGTTCCATCCTGCTCTCCCACCGTCTCCGCGCACGTACGCTGTCATCGGGCCGTGAACGCACCACTGGGCAGTAGTTTGCACTGGGCCCGTCTGACGTGATGGCATCATCACAACAGACGAGAGCAGGCCAGCTGCCTCCTCTCTGCATCCCAAACATGGGTCTGACGTCACAGCATCACTCGGAGGCTCTGACGGTGACACACACACACACACACACACACACTTACCCCACACAGCGCAAACATGACACCCCCACTTGATGACATTACTGTCGCCAGCAACCAGAGAAAAATATGACAGTTATATTTCAAATATATTTGAATCAACGTCTTATCGTGTGAAAGTGGGAAAACAGTTTTGGAGATCAGGTGTTTTACTCCTGTGTCCTGGTGGACAGGACAGTGTCCTGTATTTGTGGGCAAAGAGGTGCTGGCCATCAGTGTGTGTGTGTGTGTGTATGGGGGGGGGGTCGCTGCTGATGCGCACCAGGAGAAGCAGCTGTCTCTGTCTCAGCTGTTTGTGTGTGACACCTGGTGCCACAGGGTCTGCTGTTTGTTCACCACACTCACACACACACACAGTTTCACACAAGAAGATTCAGGATCTTCAGCCGATGTGCTTGTAAACAAACACACAAACACACATATGTTTTTTTAAGATTTAAGAAATGGCCTCGGCCAGTCAGACGCCTGTCAGAGTGTTGTCAGAGTGGATTCCTGTTCAAATGCTACGGCCGCTCTGATTGGATGCCTGTCAGTGGGTTTTCCTATAGCTGTGTTGTATCAGCCTGGAAAGTTGGCGCGCACGGCGGAGTTGGCCTGCTTGGATGTTTATGTAGCCGTTCATAGAGTTTTCAGGATGCAGACAGAAATAGGTTATGGCCACAGGACAACGTTTGTAAAGAGTCGGGAGAGCGAGTGTGGGGGAAAGTTTGTCGAAATGTAGAACAATCTGAACGTTCTGAGTCTGAGAGTTGAAGCATCTAGTTCTTGTTTACTCAAAGATCCTTCCTTTAATTCACACGTAATCCGTACCGCTCTCTCATCCACTGCTTCTACCTGCTGTCATTTACAAACCTAGTGTCTATCATTCATGTCAACCTTTCCCATACGTATGACAGCAGTAGTAATAAGGCCCCCGCCCCCCCAGCAGACTTCTTAATGGCTACCAGCTTGTTGCATGTGGAAATCCTGGCACACAGCTGCTCATTCCAGATTCTAGTTGATCCCAGACACTTTACTGCTGGTGCTGTGTTTTACGTGTGTGTGTGTGTTTGTGTGTGTTCTGGGGAGCTGGTTAGTGTGGCGAAAATGACTCAGGCCTCGTTCACACTTCCATATCCAGATCGTGTCCAAGTATGTTTTATGGCGTCTGAACAACATGAGAGCCGACGTGGAGGTGGATCCAAACCTCGTTTGTACAGATGTTGTCTTCAGTTGTCTTCAGACAGACGTTCACACACTTTATACACCTACGGAGATAACTTCACCGAAGAAGAAAGGAAAGACAACTTTATCAACTGTCTGTCAGGGAGAGGCTCCATTTACCCAAAGGTCACAGGTCAGTGCAGTCCAGGGTCAAAGTCTCACTGAAGACTGAATTCACATTTCCATCAACACGCTGATACAGCTTTTTTTTTTAATTCTCATTGTTTCTTTGTGGTAGTGTCATTGTTTTGTCCTTGAACATACTTGAACTTCCTCTGTGGTTGATTGTTTCCAGGGAGCAGATGGAGCTCAGAGTCCCACACTGAATCACACCTCGGCCACTGAGTCAGCGTGAAGTCCGATCCGTTTACTGCTGCAGCTACAAACATGACCAATGTTTTTGTTGGTCCGTCTTTCACAGCGTTGTGAAGTGCATTCGGTCCCGATGTGTGTGTCAAGTAGCTTTGTCAACTGCATGGCCCAGAGGTGTCAGAGGTGTCAGGTGCGTCCAGACGGATCTTCATCGTGGACGTCGTTATCACTCGTCGCGCGTTGGTTTGAATGTTGGTGTAAATAGGCCAGTGGTGCTGGGGGTGGAGCTGGACTCGTCGACAGTGGACCGGAGGACGGTCTCTGGGGTGTGTCCAGTTTGATTCATTCCACAGAACCACACAGGAAGTCGTTCCTGCATGTGGTCAGTGGAGCACGCTGTGCCAATGAAACACTGACTGTGTATTTGGTGTACTACTTAAAAATACACTCATCTGTACATACATATACGCTACTGTGTGTTTTTATTCTTGTACTTGTATATTAGAAAGTTTCGAAAACAATATTTTTAATTTTTTGTCATTTGTCTCTTCATTCCAATCTCTCATATTTGTATGTAGTTTTAGAGCTACCAAGCTCCCAGTGATGTCGTGTGTATCCCATCGCATGCACTGCTACGCTAAACAATGTCGCCATGGCCAGTTGAACGACTGCACAGTGAGGCATCTCACTTTTTTCAGCTATTTGCTACGCTGACATACGGTGGTAGTATTAGTGTTACTGTATGTATATACATTTTTTGTGCAATTGATAATCTGAGTAGTCATTAGATATAGAGAACATGTGATAATAATATAGATTTATTATTGCAAGTTTGTATCAGACTGCACGCAGTATTTGCATATATTCATTTGTAGAAGAGCCTGACTGGGCCACAGAGTTTATCTAGAAATCGCTGACTAGAATGTCTTATAACCTTTTTTTTCACCATCCATGTAAAACCATTCAGGAAAATGATTTCAACTCAGATTCAACTCCGAACTGAAATGGAAATAACCTTTTATAACGGGCTGAGACTAGTTGAGTGACACCAAGGGTCTCCAGATTGACTGTCTGTCAAATATGCTTTTAGCCCTATCGGGTGGAGGCAAAACCGAAATAAAATTTGCACGAGAGCTGGTTTTATTTTTGCAAGGTGATCATGACATAAATAGTCCCGAGAGTACCATGTAATGAAATTACCGGGCAAACAGTACAGAGTTACACTGTGAAATTCAATTGACATAAAAGCAGCCAGATGCACAGTGAAACGAGATTAAACAGCGGCTGTAAATACTTCAGCCGCGGCCCGAGTCACTCCGGGCCGCACGTGACCATCACTCCTGGAGCGACAGCAAGAGCAGTTTGTGGCAGCGGCACGTCCTGTAAGTGTGGCAGGTCCGACCTGACGCGATTCACCGCAGAGTGTGAACGTTATATTTTGAAGTTATTTGAGAAGTTTGGCGTTAGTGTAGTCAAAGGTGTTGTTCATACAGTAGAGCTGAGATAAACTAAGTCATTGTCACTGGGTGGGATTCCATCAGTAGGGGATACGAGTGAAAGCGTAACGTCCGTCATTTCCACTACGTCACTAAGATGACGTCGAAGATGTGTCGAAGTGTCGAAAGTGAGAGTTGATAGTTGAATGTGTGGTAGTACACTACATTTTACAGTACAGATATCCTTGAAAATGTATGCACGCCGATCTCCAGTACGTGATGCAGTCTATACAATCCTGATACAATCCTCGGGAGCAGGTGATATCAGCTGAGAGTCGGTGAACGCACCCAGTGACCTGAGCCGGTAGCCTCTCAGTCCCTTCAGTCCCCAACGATCCACACAGGTCTGTGTGTGTGAGCTCAGAGAACAGGAGGAACAGAGTGTGAGACACACGCTCCACGGGACAAACAGGCCTTTGCTCATGAAATTATAGAGCCGGAGTTTGGGTGGAGCTCGCCCCGCAGAATGCAAACGGCTTTGCTCCACATGAGGCTCAACTTGTTGGGTTTACATCAAGGAGCAGGCTAATTGGCAGTTGGTCAGCGCCGAGGACTAAAAGCGTCGGTTGGCATGGCCGCGCTGCAGAATCGCCAGGATGTTGAATGTCTCCTGCGTTCAACTCCAAGAGGGGGAAATGTTTTCGAGCGGCAGCATACGCTATGTATAGGCTTGGTTATTTCCATCCGATGCATTCGTTCATCTGCAGTAATCATAATCTCTTGCGTAGTGACTTCCTGTGTCCGCGCGGCCAAGTGGTTTTGGCCTCTTTGTATGCCGCAGATGTGTTTCCTAGAACGTATTATTTAAAAAAAAAAATTTGCCACATGAAATATCAGTGAAGTTGACAGATGATATTATTTATGAAATGAACTGTGTGCCAGCAAGTGAGATTTCCCTTCAAAATAAGAGTGCAAGTAAGTGAGTAAGTATTCAGTATTAATATTAATATAGTATTAAGTATTAATAATTACAATAAAGTATTACTATTGAGTATTACAGTGACCGCTTCTGTTTTTTAATTGGATACAACTACATTTATGAACACGTTCAACTCTGACTAGTTTGTTCAGAATCAGCCCTCTGTCATCTCCAGTCGTCTGACGCGACGTCCTCTCTCACGTTCCTGCAGCAGAACGCTGCAGAACCTGTTGAAACGTTCCTGTACGGGATGGCAATGGCACTTTTTTGTTTTGGAATGCAGCTAAGCTCCACACTGCTTGGAGAAACAGAAATATGTCATTTCCAGGGAAGATCCGCTGCATGACGACTGGAGGAAGGTCCTACGAGGTGGAACATGCATTTGATTGACAGTTGTTTTTTATATACACACATACCGGCACTGGATCATTTTCTGGCTGGAAACAATCTGTGTGTTTATTAACTGTGATCCAGCCTGTTTCTATTTGTACGTTATTATACACTGCAAATTGACCTACGGACAATTCAGAGAAACCAACTGACCTCAGCAGACACGGGGAGAGAGCATGCAAACGCCACACAGATCAGGAATCGATCCAGGAGACAGTGCAAACCACTGCACCACCGTGTCGCCCCCAACACTGTGAATTAAACGACTGTTAGCGTTAGCGTTTCCGAATGCAGAATGATAGTTTCCTTCATTCCATTCATTCATGTCAAAGCAGCATTTCCTACAAAAGGAACAGAGGCAGAATTTCCATGTAAATAACTTGTCAAGTTTTATGATGTAGCTGATGAGCTTCCTGGTGAAAGACCAGCAGCCACCACCCCCCCACCCAGTGAGAGGATGTTACTTATGTCTGGCTCCTCGACCAGTCACATGACATGAGTGCCCTGATGTGCATGGACAATGGCTCATAGAAGCTAGTTTTGCTGTTATCATCACACACACTCACACACGGGATGCAGCTCTTCTCTATATCACAACAAATGGTGATTATTAATGGTTTATTATTAATGGTTTATAATGATCAATTATCTCTCACTGTTCTTTGCCTTGTTTATGTTGTCGCCTGTCAGTCAGCATGCAGGGTTAAATGTGTCCATAGACACTCATGCCGTCCATCACTCCTGCAGCGCGTCCTTCCAATGTCTTCATGATGTCGGCCTTCAATCAGTGTCGGAAGCTTTAGCAGGCTGGATTCAGCCCGCAGGCAGCCAGTTGGTGACCCCCGACTAATCAACTTGCAGATGATTGGTCAGGGCTGACGACCAATAGTCCATAGCCAACACAGAGAGCAGTTGGCAGCAGTAGCAGACAGATGTCATCCATGCAGACGTGTTTGCTGTCTTCTTTGATAAAAAACCTCGTGAGTTCTCCCAGTAAGGACCAGTCCTGATTTATTGGAGAGTTTTATGGAGCAAAAGATCACAAAGGTTGCACTCGTAGATGTTTCCTTGTGTTACAGCTGCTCCGTGTCACCAGAGGTCGTTTGAGGAGTTCCTAATACTCCTACAGACATATTACCCTCCTCCTTCTGCCAAAATATTGACTGGTTTAAGAAGGAGAAGACATCCTGTATTGATCCTGAAAGGAGAGACTTGTATAACTGCACAGGTGAACACACACACACACACACACACACACTCACTAGCAGAGCCCGGGGAGCGGTTGGGGGGGTGGGCATCCTGCTCCACTTCAGGAAGGAAGAGCTGCTCCGTCGCATCCGTTGCTGCTTTTCCTGGGGATCTTACGTCCGACCACATGTGACCGTCTCGATAAATATTGTGTTTGTGAGCGTCTGAGATGCCGGAGAAGAAGTGCTGTGCTGATATGTGCCGGTATGTTTTCATATGCTCCTCTGGCTTATGTGGCTTGTGAGAAGTTTAATGTGACCGGTCCTAATATCTGTGAGAAGTTCTCAGGAACTGGATCCTGCTTTCTTACTTCTGTCCTTTTTTTTCTCAGTGAGATCATCCATTGTGATGACTCCTGTCTAATCGAACATATGATTGGTTGATTACCAATGATGGCACTTTGCAGCCGTATATGGGTCTTAACTGGCAAGTAACAGGGAACTTAATAACTATGAATCTTAAACCTCATAAGTAGAATGAATATAACAAGTACGTATAACACACTCACTTGTGAGTAATTTTGTGTATTTTATTGTGTAATTATATGACTTGATGGAAAATTCCTCTTAGAGCATGAGATTTGCTGGCAGCTGCGTGTTAATAATCAGTGGGTTGTCAATGTACCTGTAAGCCCATGTGCAGCCAGTGAAAGATGTTCATTACTTCACACACACACACACACACACACACACACACACACACACACATGCAGGTGTGAATTATGACATCCCACCCATGTAGCCTTGGGCCCTGGCTGTAAGGAAGTGGGGGATGGAGGATGGGGGCATAAGGAGCACAGGGGGTCGTCTGTGTGTGTCCTGCCCCTCTCCCCTCCCCTCCCCCCATCTGATAAGAGACAAACCTCTATCAGACGCCTCCCGCCCATTCAAGCTGTTCCTCTCTGCGTCTCCACCAGTCGTCTCTTCCACATCCTTCCATCATTTCCTCATGTGTCTCCTCGGCTCTGGACCGTCAAATATACATATGATGAATATTTCCCCGCGCCTGTTTACAATGAATAAGATGAGCTCCTCTGCCTGTCTTTTTTACAAAGGTGGGGGCCAGGTTCAGGTGTAACATTCTTATATACCACATGTTCACCTCATCATGTTAAAACAGGAGCATGAATGAACTACGACCCCTGACAGGAAAACGTCATAAAATCACTTTTGTGTGTGTGTGTGTGTGTGTTAACTGATTGTGCCTCCTCTCTCCTCACTGGCGGTGCATCATGACCCAGTAGGAATCGTATCTGATACATTTGGCCTTTTCACACACACTGCAACGTCAGACTCATGGTCGTTGTTTGTTATTTTCCAAGCTGTGGATAGCCGACATGGCGTACATTCCTGAGGACGGAAACGGACACCCGTCCTTTTACCATGTCCTGATTATATCTGTTTACATATTTTGTGTTATTTTTTTTTCAATTCTAATTGTTTACAGTAGTAGTTTTGGAAGGGTTGGGGTCTGTAGTTTTTACACAAATGTATGGAGAAACAATAAATCCAATATGTCAGTAGACACTATTCTCTGTCAGTTTACCACAGAGTTGTTCAGATGAAACTGGCAGTTACATCAATTATGTCACAGTGAGGTATGAACTCGGACATTCAGTGTAATTGAAACACAACACTGGCCAGCACTGGGCTTGACCCACAAAGTGCCTAAATTTCGCCAGGGTAATTCTGTCTCAAATCAAGCAGCGTCGTCGTGAACTTACCGGAAATGACGTGAAAATGTCACTTACTGCCGTTACGCTAAATGTTGACGTCACATCTTCAACCACAATCTACAGTGAAGACGACAATTTATCACGTCATAGACTGAAAATGTGCCACGGTTTACAAGCTAGCAAGCTAACGTTAGCATTTGGTGGGATTCCATCGGTAGGTGATCTCCCCCGTTGTTTGTCTCCAAAAGTCAAAGGTCGTTTCTACGTCATTAAGATGGAGGACGTTGAGGGTGGAAAGGGTCCATCGATCCACGCTGAACTTTTCAGCTGTGTTAGTGCGCGTGTTGCCTGTGGGTAGTACACTACATTTTCACATACTCATTCAGGGTGAACGCTTGAATGTACTCAAAATAGTAAGTTGAAGTATAGAAGACTAAAAAACAGCCCGTCCCTGCCACCCAGACGGTCTGTTGTGGTGCCCCGGAGTGACCCGGAGCCGTGTTCAAAAAAAAAAGAACGACTGCAGCTTTGGTAAATGTCAGGCTGTCGTGTGCATGTACAGTACATGTGTGAGCTTGTGTCCAAACTGTATTGTCTTCCTCCCACACGTCTCACACACACACACACACACACTCTTAAAACATGCTTTGAAGACAGTAGCAGGCTTTGATCCCCGTCGCGTGAACAGTGCCAGCCCACTGCTCCTCTAGCTTAGGCCGACTAACTGCTGCTCGGCCGTTCTGGCTTTGGATAAAATAGGTTGAGGGATCAAAAGTGAATATCCCATTGGACTGTAGGAGCCTGCAGAGTGACCTGATTGACATACATCGTACAGTCCACGCTCCCTCCGTGTTGTTTGATGGACACAGGAGTCACAGGACACATTTGTTCCATAGGGTTGTCGGAGCAGACCGGAGCAGACCGGTGCACTCGGTGACTCTGCATCGACGCTCTCCGTCCACTGTGTTAGCAGGTGCTTACTGTAATCCTCGCTAGGCAGCAGCATATGCCAGGCGGTTCTTTTCAGGGAGCAGAGAGGACCTAAGCTGACCCCGTCCCTCATTCCCTGCCATGGTGCTCTGTTATCTCGTGCCACTACGCCGTCCTACTGACGAGTGACCCAGAAAGAAAAGTCCATCAGTCTTTGGGTCAGTGACATCATTATGGATCGCCTACAGTCAGTCAGGTTGTGTTTTATATGAGGATTTCATCGGGAATCGTCTCCAAAGCAGCTCGTCCACTGTTCTAACATTCTGTCTGCTTTCACACAAATCATTTTGATGACTTTACAGCATGATGCATTTTCCTTTATTTTTTTTTTTTCTCTCCCACACGGAAAGATTCAAGCACACTAAAATCCATCACATCGATCTATGCGTTCTGTGTTTCTGTGACACAGCTGGGTGTCTGTATAATCATCCTACCAAATGTTTATATGTTTATAATAATAATAATTTCATTTATGTTGTACTTTACATTTACCTCACTATTTTATTTTATTTTATTTTATTTTATTTTATTTTATTTTATTTTATTTTATTTTATTTTATTTTATTTTATTTTATTTTATTTTATTTTATGTGTAGTGCTATAATCTCTTTTGTTTGTTTGTTCAGTGTTAGTACACCATGACACATTCTTGGTACTTGTACTCTCATGACTGGCAGTAGAAACAGATTCATCTTCTGAACTGGGAAACAACTTGTGATACACAGGTGTTGGCAAGTGATGCTGAGGTCGCTGCATCCCCACATTGTAATGTGTGTGTGAAGAACAGTGACCTCCTGAACCTCAAACCTGTGACCCTGAAACAGGAGATTTACTGTTACTGGGTCAAATGAATTATTATTGTTATCTTATTATTTGTATGAACCTTAATTCCAGAGACACGTTCTAATTCTTATTACTCTCTGTGTCTTTGTAGATTTCTCTCTTCCAAAGTGTGACTCCAAACTGGACGGGCCTGGTCAACCCTCAGGTAGGCCTCTGGGGGCTGGTGGAGAGCCAGCGGGGACTTTCCCCCGACCAGTCAGTTCAAAGAATGCTGCTGTCTCTGTGATCAGCCCAGTCAGTGATTACAACATGCTGCTAGTTCAACATCACAGTTTAGGAAGGAGACAAGGACGAGCGCTGTGAGGTGTGTGTGTGTGTGTGTGTGTGTGTGTGGGTGTGTGTGACTGCTAAAGAGGAGCTTACACAGCAACCCCTCAGAGAGTTATGATTGTATATTACATTGGATATTATTATTATTATTATTATTGTTATTATTATGTGCATAAATGAAAGGGAGACCAGTGGAAAAGTGAGGTTACAGGGAGCAGAGGTGGTGAAGGTGCAGGAGTTTAAGTACTTAGGATCAACAGTGCAGAGTAGTGGAGACTGTGGAAGAGAAGTGAAGAATAGGGTGCAGGCAGGGTGGAACAGCTGGAGAAAAGTGTCAGGAGTGATTTGTGATAGAAGAGTCTCAGCTAAGGTGAAGGGAAAGGTTTACAGGACTGTGGTTAGACCAGCTATGATGTATGGTTTAGAGACACTAGTGATAGGCAGAAGACAGGAGGCAGAGCTGGAGGTGGCAGAGTTAAAGATGCTGAGATTCTCTTTAGGAGTGACCAGGATGGACAGGATTAGGAATGAGGTCATCAGAGGGACAACACAGACAGGAAGGTTAGGAGAAAAAGATAGAGAGGCTAGATTGAGATGGTTTGGACATGTGCAGAGGAGGGACAGTAGATACATTGGTAGGAGAATGTTAGAGATGGAGTTGCCAGGTAGGAGACAGAGAGGAAGACCAAAGAGGAGGTTTATAGATGCAGTGAGGGAGGACATGGAGGTAG
>CAAKHB010005522.1:57713-77271 GCA_901007665.1 Aeoliscus strigatus | reverse complement strand
CACAAACACCAGCGACTGTCACTCTTCATCACACTTTGCGTGTCACACTCCGTCACAAGGTTTCGGTGTTTTGACATTTAATGAGTTCGACCCAAATCTGTCGGCCGGAGCAGCCGTCGCTGCTGACGACAAACGCCGCACAGACCCACTGAACACGCAGGAAAACACACAAAATCCCCTGAGACCAGGTCTCTCTGTGGACCGGAGCACTCGTGACAGCGGTGTGCTCCCGTCTCTGGGAACGAGCCAACCCGGTCTGGCAGAGGAGGAACCACGGTCAGGTCTGCACGGAGACGAGTTCTGGTCAATCCACAAAGGTTTTTATACGGGACACCGGAGGGTTTCAATAAACCTTTTTCAAAAACACTGTAAAGTGTCCTGCTGATTGATAGAAAACATCTAAATGGTACAATAATTCAATATTATCATCAAGTTAAGATATAGTGATATTTAATTTAATCAAAGTATATGCAGCAATTGAAGTGTACGTTAGACTATAATTTCTCTAGTGTCGAAGTTCTCTAGTACAGAATGGACGCTGTGGAGGTGTGTGAACACACCTGCCCTCGATCCGTGATCAAACAGCTTCATCTACTTCCAGGGGTGAAACTGGTTCCACATCCAACCCGCCTCCCCTTCTGCTTCCTGCCTTAAACCCAATTTATGCTTCTGCATAAAATCGACAGCATCCTGGCGTAGGGTCGGTGTCGCGGCGAGGCGTGACGTCACCGCTCCAGAAAGTGTCACAGTTACGTGGACCTCCACAAACAACACCAACGGTGATTGGACTGTTTGGGTCACGTGACTTTCCCAGCTATCGGTGTGGGACTTCTGTGTTCGCAGAGAAAATCAAACCGACCAAAGGACGAGTTTGGACCGAAAAATGATGCAGATTGTGTTGGAGTTGCTGCGGTAACAAGATCCGCTCAGTTTCAGTCACTAACACTTGATGTGAGCAAAGAAAGCAGAAAATAAAAATAGGGTGGCACCTGTGTGTCTGTCAAGCAAATACAACTGACAAAAAAGTGAGCGGAAAATGATCGGAAACGGAAAATGAAATTGATCTTGTAGTTGCTACGGTAACAGGATCCACTCACTTTCAGTCGCTATTGTTTGATGGAAACAAAGAGAAACACTGAGAACCACAGAGAGATTCAACCAGGAGCTGAACAGACTAAACAGACAGACTAAACACTGGTGGTGGAGGGTCCACATCAGGTCAACACAGAAGCATAAACATGGCTTTAGTGTGAATGTCCTGCTGTAACGCAACGTCTTTCTTTCTTTCTTTCTGCTGCTGAACAAACGGTGTGACGCCTCGATGGCCAGCTCGCAGTTAGACCACTGACCTGGAATAAAAGCATCTTTAATGTTGAATTAAACAACCTCAGTTCTGAGAATAATTGGTGAGTCCTTTGATTGACAGCAGCATTCCTTCTCGCAAACACACACAATGAGTGCATTCAGTCACCAAATTGAAGAAGAAAGTTCAGCAATTCGATATAAAAAGGACAAAGTAGAACGTGGCCCGCATTAAACTGCCGACTCGTTGTTTTTGTGTGGTTTCATCACAAACTGTCTATTTTCATTATTACTGCATTTACTGCATCGTTAATTACAATTACTTCCCTTAACACGGTGATTAGTTTGATATTTGTGCTGCTGACATTGAATAGACAGTTGTTGCTTTTACAAAGGACTTGTGAAAAGCACTGACCATGAAATCACTACGTTAGCGTCAATTTCCCCGCTGTGCTACAGTCAACTTTTATCTTATGTGACACAATGCACCATGACGTTTCTGTGTGCCATCCAGCAGGTTGTGCACTACCATCCGTATTCAATCCTGACGTAGAAAAGCTTCATGACAGCATGGACTCACTGCAAACTGACTGTGTGAAACTGTTAACTGTCGATTTCACGTGTCACCACATCCACTTTCCTGCTAATTTATCACTTTAGTTGGAGGAAGAGATCTTAGCAAGAGAGGTAAAACTCCTGTGACCTAGCTTAGCTTAGCTCTTGTGCTGTCCGCTACACATTAAAGCTAGCGTTGTCCGTAAAGTTTCTCTGTCATCCAGGTCAATGATAACCTGCCGGATTAAATAGTTGACTTGGTAGTTTGCAAGAAAATATAGATTCAAAACAACTAGCAAGTCCAGTTGTTTACGTTTAACAAGCTAGTGAAAGTTTATTTGGGTTTAGCATCGCTGTAAATCTTGATCTGCAAATAATTCAGCAACACGTGATTTTTCCTCTTCACAATTCTGTTTCCTGAGTTAAAAAGGAATACAAACAATAATTCAAACTCAACAGTTTTTCCCATCGGTGTTTTAAATTGACGTCTGAATTTCTAAATGTGTGGTGTGTGTTTAGCCTCCTCTGGGTTTTACTGTGTTCAGAGAACAATCTTCTCACCTGTGATGGAAAGTCAAAGCAATGAAACACAGAACAGAAAATGAAGGAGAAGAAATCCACAGTAAATACAGTCCTGGGAATATTTCGACAATCTTTTACTAGTTCTTTGTTCATTTTCCTCCTTCATCACTTCCTGTTTGTCCAGTGTCCGGTCCTCTGCAATCTCTCTCTCTTTCTCCTTCTCTGCTCTCCACCCTCTCTCTCTCCATCTCCTGTTGTCTCTCTCTCCCTCTGTTCCTCTCTCTGACAGTGAAAATTGCCTTCTTCTAGTCTGTTCTTCGGGCAATGACGCTGTCAGATAAACGACTCTCCTGTGAGTCAGTGAACATTCGTTCACCAGCTGGGTGTGTCTGTGTGTAACAAACTGTGTCAGTAACACACTGAAGATTCAGACGTTGGCCCGTCAGCCGGTTGATTGCTGATATTCAGCCTACGAAGTCATCAAACAGCCAAAGAAAACTCTGACATCCACGTCAGGCCACGTCCTGCGAGGATCCACAGGAGAGACAACGATCATCTCATTGCAGCATTGATACTTTCGATTTGATTCGATAAGAAACACCTCACATTCCCGTCTCACTGTTAAAGTCAGAGCCTGAGCCCAACCGAACCGCTCGGCCAAGGTCTGGGAGGCTGAAGGGCCTCGCTGGAATGGATCATGTCTCTGACAGATAAACAGAATAAATCCCTAAACGACACGCTCCATTTATAGGTGCTGGGAAACGTCACAACAGCAACAACTTGTCAGGAATAAATCAAATTCACGATCAAACCTCACCGACGTCCATCGCTCTGTGACAATATGAAGGTCGTTAATGGATATTACATTATTATTAGCATTGTTATATTTGCTAGTGAACAAGTTGAACGTGGCTACATAAAGAATGAAGAACGGACGATGGTGTATTCTAGTCTATTAATAATATTTTTATTCTTTTTTTGTAATATTGTATTCATTTTATGCAGAGTCTGAGCAATGTTTGATGTAAAAATTATAAAATAAGATGTAAAAAAAAAATGTCGTTTCCCTCCATATTAAAAATAATCACCATTTCTTCTTCTTCTTCTTTCGGCTTGTCCCTCTTCAGGGGTTGCCACAGCGAATCATCAATTTCCATCTTTCCCTGTTCTCTGTATCCTCTACTCTGACTCCAACTACCTCCATGTCCTCCCTCACTGCATCTATAAACCTCCTCTTTGGCCTTCCTCTCTGTCTCCTACCTGGCAACTCCATCTCTAACATTAAATAAATAAAATTAATAAATTAATTATTCATTAATTATTAATATTAATTAATTAAACATTAAATAAATAATCACCATTTCTGATGGATGAAAATCAGCTGACAGAGTTTTACAGTCCAACTCTCCAAAGTGAGCTTCAGCAGCACCTGAGATAGGTTTGATTTGATTTTAAAGGATTTTAAAGATGTGATATCATAAATCTGTTTCACCGTTACCCCGTTACTTCACCTTTTCTCTTCAGAAAATCAAATCTGATCTGCTGTGCTCCACCATTAACAACGTCCCATCGAGGGCAAAGGAGGGAAAATGGAGAACGAGATGAAGATTAATGCTCGACGCGGTGAACGTCACGCTCTTATCGCGGTGAAACATGCGCTCTGTGTTTAGAAGTAGAACTCGCTGTGTGGACTAAAACCTCTGTGGCCTTGAATTGAAAGTCAATGTGCTGGGGGGGGCCTTGGCGAGTCGTCTCTCACATCTGGAAAGAAATCACTCTTATCGCAACGCACCTGAACTGTACGACACCCGCGGACGGACCAATTGGGGTCATCTGAATTCGACGAGAGTCAATGTCAATAAACAGACATGATGATGAACTGCAGAAAGCCAACGGAGGAGGAAACACTCGTCCTGAGGAATGTCCTTGCTGAGAAAAGACACGTCGCATGTGCTGCTACATCTCAAACAATTAGAACCACATGGAGGACAGCGGTAGTTTTTGTCAAGAATAGTTTTGTTTAAATGTCAATTACAGCTCTGGATCAAAAAATATGACACTATTTTGTGTCAGGTTGGAGTAAACAACTAATTCTACAGTTTAAATACTAGAAATCACAAATGTGAGATATTGGATTTTGGATTTTCACAAGCTGAATGCCATGTGTATCAAAACTAGAACCAAAAAAAGTTTGAAAACTTCAGTTTATGTTTGAATGAACCTAATATATCTAAGTTTCACTCTTTGAATTAAATGATGTTCAATCAATGATTTGTTCTAAATTTTCTCTCCATTCTATTTTTGAAATAATACAAACAACATTGTGTGTCTTAACTGTCTGAAGGGTTAAGAGAGCGCAGACGTCATCCTTTTACTCACTTGAGAACGTGCGTGGAACCGTTGATCTGCGTGGCCGTGCACGGGGCGCCCGTCCCCAGGATGGACGGCCTGCGGTACCGCTTCCTCCCACAGCACAGGATGATGAGGAAGGCACGGCGGAAGGACTTGTTGAGGAAGGCGTAGAGGATGGGGTTGAGCATGGAGTTGATGTAGCCCAGCCACAGGCAGGCGGCCCACAGCTTCTCCGGCACCGTGTAGTCTATGAACGGGTCCACCACGTTGGTGACGAAGAACGGCGCCCAGCAGAGGCAGAAACAGCCCATGATGATGCACAGCGTCTTGGCTGCTTTGGTTTCCGTTCGCATGCGGTGATTCCGCTGGTGGTCCGGGTCAGATGCTCCCACGATGCTCCCAGGCGTGCTGGCGCCGGCGCCTCCTGCCCGCTGCAGCATGCTGATCTGCAGGGCGTGTGCGCGCGCGGTGATGTAGATCCTCTGGTAGGCCAGCACCATGAGCACCAGAGGCATGTAGAAGGCCACCACGGAGCAGGTGAGCGCGTACGGCTTGTTGACCATGAAGACGCACGACGTGGTGTTGCTGCCTTCGGTGTAGCGTCTCTGCTCGATCTGGAAAGGGAGACGTGGAAGAATAAACCCAAAAAACGTGGCTGGCATGTTAGGGACGGTAGATTTGTGTAGATAATGGAAAGAAAAAAATGTCACTTTTCATGTTTACTTTCATTCTGGAAAGTTTCATTGTGATAGGAATAAAAGGAAAAAAATAAGCCCCTCTGGGGCTAAATAACATGTGGAATTATTTGTTTCAGCAGCAGATTCTTTGTCAGAAAAAAAAATGCTCCACTGGAAGATTCTTCTACTTTCTTCTACTCTACTAAGTGAATGTTTACTAGAACTTAGACATTTTGATTTGAAATAAGACACATATTCTTTTTGCGGTGCAGATGAAGTGATAAAAACAGCTGGGGTGCATAGGCAGTTGCCATGGTTACTGACTCCTGGAGGGGTCCCTCTGCTCAGTGCTGCTGGGGAATGGGCGGAACGATTCAGATGCTACTGTGGAAGGGCCTCTTTAACCCCCCCAGGGGTTGGGAGAGGTCATGGGAGTTTGCCAGCCTACTTCCAGATGTCCCTCAGGAGGGTGCTCTGGGGCGCTGCTATGGGAATCTGTGGCACCAGGGGCATGTGGGGGTCAGTTACGTAAGCAGGGGTAAGTGAGCAGTGACAGAGATCCAAATGGGGCCTTTCCACCTCATGGTTCCAGCATGACTCAGCTTTCTTACGTTTCCACTCGTGATAGCTCCTGGTACCCAGTACATGTGACATCAGAGAGTGCCATCCTCTGATTGGTCACTCCAGACAGAGGGCCGTCCTGTGATTGGTCACTGCAGACAGAGGGACGTCCTCTGATTGGTCACTGCAGACAGAGGGACGTCCTGATTGGTCCCTACAGGTAGAGACGTCCCTCTAACTTCCATCAGTTTTACCGTTGACAGTGATCCAGTTCTTTATTTGTCGTCTCGTTCTCATTGAACACACAAACACACTCTGTCCGTTGATGAAGAACAGATGTTTGTGTGTTTGTTGTCTGTTAGAACGTTAATTCTCAGAGCTGGATGGAACCGGACGCAGAGACCACCGTGGAGTGGAGGTCTACATCATTGATCATGTCCTGCTCCGTCTCTTTTCTCTCTCTGTCTGTGAGAAAAATCAACAAACAAACTTCTCTATCCCCACCATGTTCTACTTTGTTTATGTGTTGCGGTAAAAAAAAATGCTGTTACAGCAGTTTTACGCAGCCAGCACTGTGAGGTCAGCACCCACACCGAGTACGTAGACACTAACTGGAACTGTGCAGTGGAAAAGCACCAAAAGGGTGTGGATCTTCTCCTGTCACAGCTGATGATGAGAAGGTTCAAGTATCGGCTGTCCCATCGTGGGGGCTGACAGGTGGATCAGCTGAACATCTCTGCTCTGCTGCACAATTAAACGCCTCCAGACTTCATCATCAGCCACTTAAAATCCCACGCTGTCCTCAGCTGAGTCCGTAGTAAGAGGGGGAGTGTGTGAGTGTGTGTGTGTGTGTGTGTGTGTGTGTGTGTGTGTGTGCTCTGCCCGTCACCATTAATCACACTGAAGTTTCTGCGATCGTCTCCCCTCTGTGGGAAACTACCGCTCGGGGCTACAACATGAATAAGGCGGTGGCAGCGCTCCCCTGTGTGTGAATGAACGTGGACTCTCTGCTGTTCTTCACTCTGTCGCCAGTAACTGGCGAGTCATTACCGTAATGACAGATATTTGGCTGTGAAGTGTCAACCTTCAACAAACGTTGAACCTTTTCTCCTTCTCCTAGCTCCTTCTTCACACCAGGTACCAGGTAGACAAAGTAACAAAGTGCTTTCAGGAACCGTTTTTTTGAGCGCAACTAGTCGTGTAATTACGGTCGTCCAAAGTACGCAAGTGTGACTGTATCACACGCGATACCGTCGGTGTTAACGGGTTAAAAGACCTGATGAACACATGTTTCACTGATGACAACGGTTCATGTTTGCTCCCTGGCGGCTCCAGCTGCAACTGAAAACACCTCCAACGGGCCAAATCAAAACAAGGCTCAGGGTCAGGCTGCATGTTCATGACTCTTTTCATCCTGTTATCCTCCATAATCCGTTAATCTGGTCACACTGATGATTTGAAAACAATTACAGCTTCATAATGAACCGGAGGGTTTTTTTCTTCTATGGGATTTTAGAGGTCGGAGGGGAAGACAGTTAATCAGCTAATTATACACCTAAAATTGACCCTTATTTTTCTTTTTTAGATGTTTAATAATCTGTTTTCCCTCAAACATGAGTTTTTCCACACTAAAATGACTAAAAGCGTCTTGGCTCCATGGTTGTCTCACATGGTGATGTGGTTTCCTCCATCATGAAAATTTTGTTTTCAAGAAAGAGAAGAATCTAATTATTTTTGTGGTTCGTGTCACAGCTCACCTGCTCACATACTCACCAGGTGAGCGATGCCGATGCTGTTCCAGCCCTGCATGATGGGCAGGAAGGAGATGAAGGTGGGAATGACCCAACAGCCTCCGATCATCAGCGCCACTCGCATGGGCGTCATTTTGTTGCGGTAGACCAGCGGCTGGCAGCAGATCGCATAGTACCTGAGAGAGAGACAGACGGGGGTCAGACACCGAAACCGTTCACCAGCTGACACCGCGACATCAGCACCAACGTTCACAGTGTGACTGACACGAGCAGCGGCAACATCTGAGAGCTACGATCTTCAGAAGGTCAGAACAGAAGGAGTGAGAGAGAAGGTGTGTGTGCGTGTGTGAGTGTGTGTGAGAGAGAGGGAGAGATGGGAAACAGATGAAATCAATAACCAGCCTCTTCCACCTCCATTGACCTCTAACATGATTGTGCATGACCTGTGTGTGTGTCTGTGTGTGTGTGTTGATTCACAATCCACGAATTCATTTCATTAATCGAACTGGGGTGGTGGGTGTGTCCTTCCAATGACAAACTGTCTACGTCCAAACAGTTCCATGGAGTGTGAACTTTGTTGAGGACTTTGTAGAAACTTTCCGATGTGTCACAGAGTGTCCTGACGGCTGCTGCGGTGTCACGGTCGTCAGCGGGTGTGTTGCTGTGCTGCGTTGTTGTTTGTATCTTTAAGTCCAGTCCAGACCAAAGATTCTTGGTGCAACGACGCACATCCACTTGCAATGGAACGTCACAGCTGCGACCGCTCATTGTGACCTCACTGTCGTCTCCACAGCAACGGGTGTGTTGTGACGTGCCGTAATGTGGAGCAGCACAACAAACCCACTGGCAAACCGCTCTGGCGTTTGTCTTCTGTTAGTATAGCATGTAGCATAGCATTTCAAGCTAACGCTTTGACGACACGGTTTGTTCTGAAGGATTCATCAGCGTCCTCCTTCTCCTCAGTCCAACAGTTGGCATGTTTGTTAGCATGTCTGTAGCTGGATACATGGCCACTCATTGTGGTTTTGTTAGCATAGCAACCAATTGCAATTAGCATTGCTAATGTTATGAAGACACAGCTGAGCTTCAAAAGGGTTTATCAGTGTCCTTCTTGTCCTCCGTCCAACAGTTAGCATGTTTGTTAGCATGTTTGTAGCTGGGTACGTCACTCAGCCACCGGCACGTCCCTGTTCAGATTGAACAGGTAGAATGCTCTGGAACTTCTACAACCGACCAAGAGCAACGGGACTGACACGGCTGCTGGAACATTCAGATGCTCCTGGATTTATTTGGTCTGAGCTGGACTTCTATTTTTCTGGCTGTGCACACATTCAGTTCAAACTGCGTTTGACACTTCAAGCGTTATCAGAGCTTCATCTCAATCGTTCTTGTGTCTCAGAGTCGCAGAGACGGGGGAAGTTTCTCAGAGAGCTTCTCTTCCTCTCGGCCGTTCTATTCTTAGTCCACAGTCATTTCCTCGTACTTCTTTTCAGCCTCTTTCTTTTGCGTGAAATGAACGAGAGAAGTTTTATCCTGCAGCTGTTCAATTATTTTCATTGTTCTCTTCTCCGTTTCCTTCTCCCTCTGCTCTGCATCCCTCTTTTCTGACAAGCTGGTTGTCAGCCAAGTTCCTGCAGCCGACGTGCACCAGAGGCAACAGATGGTTCTTGTTCTCGCTCTCGCCGCCTTTCAGCTTTTCTTCTTGTTCCGGTTTCAGCCGACGCGACCACCTTGAACATCGGGACGACAGTGACGAACCGAAACGTGGAAGATCGACAGACACACACACACACACGCAAACACACACACGCAAACACACACACACACACATACACTCTGCAGACAACCAAGTCTTTTTACAAAGTTATAACTTCACAGATCTTTACCACCTGCAGCTCTCCACACCTCCACAGCTCTGCTTCCCATGAATGTTATTTTCATTTCATTAGTTGTTATTTTTTATAATGTATAATGTTTTTATTTAAAGTCCAGTCCGGAACAAAGATTCAAGCTGCAACTAAACGGTTGCAGCAACAGCTCCTGGTCGGTTGTAGATGTTTTTATTCATTTTAAATTCATTAAATATACTGTGTGTGTGTGTGTGTGTGTGTGTGTGTGTGTGTGTGTGTATATATGTTTTATTGTTTTGTGTTAAGTATTTTACTGTTTGAATTTGCGTTCACTGATGTTGTATCCTTGTTTGAAATAACGGTTTGGACCCAGCTGTGGAACCTGACCTCTGACAGGTGACGTAAGGTGGAAGGACCGTCCACTGAGTTTACACATCGTGTTTACGTGACGCCCCAGAACCTTCGGGTCCAGACTGTTCCATTCTCCGAGATCTGAGACGACAATATTTACTCGGAGGCGGACATTTTTTGTATTATTTTCAGTCTCATTGCTTCCTGCTGTGTTTACGTCTCCAGTCTTCCTGAAAACATACAAATACCTCCCCACCCCCATCTGTTATTTCTTTCTCCCTCAGAGAAATCATTTTGTGCAGGAGGCCGGACACATCACTTGACATCAGCGTCCTAATCCACCTTCTTGTCCTCTCTGCCACAAAGAGCTTTTCACTCAGTCAGCTGTCGCCAGCGAACCTGAACATTTGTTTCTCTTTGTGCAATAAAAGAACATATTTCCTGTTTGAAAACAGACACTTCCTCAGCTGAGATCGGATCGTTCACATGGATCATGTTTCCTGAACATCAATGTAAAGAATCCACAAGATCTGTCTCGGAAATTAAGTTAGTTTAAAGTCTCACATGGCAATAAAAAGCCTTTGCTCAAATAGGCTTTAAAATAAACTCTTTACAGAGATCGAACCAAATCTGATGCCTCCAAACAAGATTCACTGAGAGGCTGAAGCTGGTCTGATGCTGACATCCCTTCTCCTGCCACACCCCGTACTGATCGACGGAATTCACCTGAACAATCAAAACAAAGAAGTGAAAGGCATCCTGAGCCCACGGCAACACAACTATAAAACTCTACGATGACGTCGTACAAACAAACGAGTTTAGGGAAGGCGAAGATGTTCCTCTTGTTTGGGGTGAACTGGTGAGACAGCTCGTCATCCCTCAGGGACGAGCAGACAAAACAAACTGTCACTTCCAGGGTTTATCACACTGTGTCCTGGTCAAGGTGTCCTCACCCTCAGCAGTTCGCTCCTCTGTTGTTCCTGCTCTCATTAACTTCGGCCTGACGGGGCCTCGGGGGCCCTGAGGGCCCTGGGGGCCTCGGGGCCGAGCTGTCCCTCAAAGGAAGACTTTCCTCCATACAACCAGCAAACCTTGCAGACCTTCTGCTCACCTTGGCCTCAACATCAGCCTGGACGTGGCAGCAGGTGCTGCCTCCCGACCCCCCGGGGATCCAGAGGACCGAGTATGAGCTCGTTAAGTAAGAAAGTTAAGTATCGTACGACGTATTTGACATTTTAATGACCGTTTCCAAGCCAATTAGCGGATAAACCTCCTGCAATGTCATTTCAGGCATGTTTCTGCACAGAAACGACCATAAGCGCCTTCAGAACATGTAATAAGGCCTCCCCAGCACGTGCTGTCACATCCTCTAATCTTTACTGCAATAAGAACATGTGCGATAAAACGTATCTTAAAAAGTGTCCAATTGACAAGACAGAAATTATTTACAAAAGTACTTTGGAGTGTTTAACCATCATATTCGCCCCTGGATTCAAGAGCTGTGTAGTGGGTTGTGTGTGTTGTCTTACTAATCACTATCATCATTCTGAATAACGTTTTCACCTGTCCCCATTTTGTCTCATCATGCAGCCACACATCAGACCGCAGAATGGAACGGAAAGCGTCGCCATTGTCCCACTGACGACTCCACTGACTGCACTATGATTGTGAATGATTGTAAAGCTTTTAAGGTCAAATTGTGATGTTCTGTTGTTTCAAAATGACTTCCGTTCACATTCAGATGAATTTACTGTGACTGATTTAAAACTGTGGAAACATCAGTTTGTCTTCTGTGTGTGTGTGTTTAACACAGAGACTGTCCTTTTCACTGTGACACACTGGAAAGGAAAACGTATCATCAGTGTCACTTCACATGTTCTGCAAACAAACACGATAACAAAAAGAAACGGGCAATTAGGTGAAGTGCAGGAGGAAAAAAGAGTCATTGAGACAAGAGACAGCGTCCACTGGGGGTGAAGGGGAGTTGGGGGGTGAGGTGGATGAGGGCTAATGAAAGGTGATTGCCTCCCAAAGAACTGGTAATGGAGGCTGGGTTGTCTAGAAAAGTGCCAGATAATTAAACACTGAGACCATTTCCTGCTGGAATGTTGCTGAGTGTGCATCTTTTGATTGTTCCCGTTAAGTTGTCCTGTTGTCTGCAGCCTCAGGGAAGGATTTTCATCACCAAAATGACCCCCCATACCCTGCTCACCCCTAAACACACTGTACACACACGGTGCATGTCGCCCTCGACTGTGGTCCGTCAGCTCTGCTATTGGCTGCTGCTGATGTTATTGTTGTTTATCCAACAACTAATCAATCAACTCTGACAACAATCAACAAATGGATCTACGTTAGAGAATTATTTACAGAACTACTTGCACCCAATGGATTAATAAATAAATGTCTGTAAATAAATCAGCTCATCAGCTGGTGCTTTACTGCGACTTGTCACTGCGTGAGCTGATTCTAATCTATCTGCTCCGACAAATCACAGCGTGTGAAGAAACTCTGTTATTGCCTATAAATGTCTGAAAATACAAGACGAGAATGTAAATCACATCTGGTTCCGGCTGCTGTTTTCTCTCCAGAGGGAAAAAACGCTCAGAATATTTGCTGCTCCGTTGACACTTTGACCTCTACGGTACCACCGGTGATACATTCACGCCAGCATACTTTGGAGAGCTGATCAGAGAGCTGATGAAACAACTTCCTGTCTCACTGATACAGTTTTAGTGTGTTCGCATTGAAAATGATACAGACAATCGCAAACAATCAGCGAGATTAGCTGTAGCGAACTGGAGCTAATATCAGCCATAAAAAGGGCGGTTACACATTCCCACCTTTCTGAGTGAGTGAGAACAAAACATGTCTGGATCCTAATTCAAAGACTGCAGGCTCCTGTGTCCACGGCCTACACAGACCTTGGAAACAGGGCTGTGGTCTTCGAGGACCACATGAACCAACGTGAACGTCTGGTCTTCGGCGCACTTCCTGGTTGTGTCAGACATGGCTGGGATGTAACGTCACATGGAAATATTAGCATTCCCATATCCCTAGCTTTTGTTCACAAACTTCTCACTGTTGATGTGTATCAGTGATGTCTTATGTTTAGCAAAATTCTTTGTAGACAAAAAAATAGAATCCACCGAATTTTATCTTCTACAAAATAAAATTCAAGGTGTATATGTGTGTGTGTGTGTGTGTGTGTGTGTCTCACCTGTCCAGAGCGATGCAGCAGAGGTGCAGGATGGAAGCAGTGGTGAGCAGGACGTCCAGCGACGTCCGCACCAGGCAGAAGGTTTCACCGTAGATCCAGTGCTGGTGGACGAGCTCGATGGCGCCGAACGGCATCACCAGCACCGACACCAGCAGGTCGGCAAACGCCAGGGACACGATGAAGTAGTTGGTCTTGATTTTCCTGATGGGGACGAAAAAAAAAGAAACCGTTTCCAGATGAGGAGTTTGACGAAGGCAAGTTGACGAACAGCTGCTCACAAAGTAAAAAACAACTGACTAACCAACGTTCTCTGGTCCCGATCTTCTAGGTCGTTGTTGTCATTTCAAATCTGAGGTTTACATTCTGACATTAATGATAATCATTGAATAATAACTGATACACTTTAAGAATAAAGATCAATATCTTCAACAAAGTAGAATTACAAAGTGTCACAGGTTTAATTCCATGACCTTGTATGCTGTGGATTCGTACTCAAACATCCTCAGTTGTATTTTAAATCACCAGTATTTACGACATTAAGAGTTACAGAAAGATTATGTAAACTAAAACAAAGTTAAAACGCTGATTTAATGTACCTTTTTTTCTGATGATTGCGAAATGCATTAAAAGTAACTGTATAAAAAGGAGAGAACAGCTAGACCAGAGGAAGCAGCAGTTTCAATTAAAGGCTCCTGCATGAAAACGTCTGATTCTTGGTTTGTGTGATTCAGCAAACCGGTCGCTGCTCAGATTACTTCTAATTTCCTCCTCTGCATTAATTCACATTCACCTGAAAAGAAACTGTGTTTATTTGGATATGACTGAACATCCACCCAACACTGCCCCATCCAACCGACGACCTCTGTCATCAGACGACCAGGTTCTTACCGAGTCAGCAACTAAAACCTCAGCAGCCCTCCTGTAAAACTCCTGCACCAAGGGCTCATGTTGCTCTGGAGCGCTGTGGTCTGCACTAACTCTGGAGAGGTCTTCATCTAATTTCTGTCAGGGGTTAAATATGTTTCAACCTGCAGCAATCGGACAGCTCCAAAGAGTCCAAACTTAAAGAGAGAATTTTGTAGTTGTTGTTGTATTAGTTATACACTGACGTTTTAATTCTGTTTATTGTCTATTTACTTCATTGTGTATATAAATTTGAATAAATTAAATCATTCTGATTCTGATATTATCATTATTGTGCACTGATTTCTTGCAGAGGGTTCCGGAAACAAATGTGATCTTTGACCTTTGATAACCTTTAATAACAATCATAACAATCATTTGGTCGTGTGACATTGAGAAGCATCAGTGGACACCCAAAGAAAATCAATGTACAGAAGACGTAGGATACGACTTTCAGAAACTTCAGAAACCCGACCAGGAGAGTCGCATCAGTCATTTGGCAAAGATGAAAGAGAAACCAACACAGTCACGACAAATAAAGTCCAGGTTGTGATTTCAGAACCAACGGTAAACTAGGTAAACCAGCCCTCCGACGTCCACAAAGGCACAACAGAGACACAAAAGGACGACGGAGGAACTTCACTCTGAATCTGGTCAGAGAAGAGGACGCAGCGGATTGAGGAAGAAATCCAGCCAACAGCGTTTTCATCCCTCGTCAGTGATAAACGGATAAAAGGTCAGGTTCTTTTTTATTTCTCTTCCTGTCACATTCTCATCTCGTAGAGATCAACAGTTTCACTTTCTGCTGCAACAGAACCTATAATTAGATGAGCTGTGTCAGCTGTGTAATTACGGTACTCCAAAGCACGCTAGCGCGACCGTAGCACCAAGGATACCGCTGGCGTCAAAGGGTCAACCACATTTGTCTTATTAAATGCTTGATTCAAATTAGCTCTAGTTTCTTTTCTTTCACAATTCCATGTTGAAACTGTTTCATGTTTACATGTTTCCAATCTTACGATCACTTGTTTTCACGTAGAGTAGCTGAGTGTGTGAATGAAATGTGCTGTTGCACTCCGAAATTTCTCTGTGTGCACGCGCTGGGGAGGCGTCACTGCAACGGACCAACCTCACCTTTTCCATTCTGCTGGATCATAAGCGTCATCAAACTGCTATTTTTTACTGGTTCCTGATGTTTGCTGATGAGCGACCGGCAAGCAGCCAAACCACGTGACGCAGTGAGTCGGTCAGTCGCCGCGGCCTGACGCGTCTATAAATAGACTCAGTCAGAACAGAGAGGATTTTCATCTGCATGTCACCGAGCCAAGCAGTCACACATACACACGCTGCAGGAAGCTACATTCTGTGTAACGAGCGACAACAAATCCTGTGCGTGCTGCTGCTGGAACTCGCTCCCGGCCACTTAAGATGGAGGACGAGGAGATGAAACAAAGAGAGATGGTGGCGAGAAACGGGCCGCCGGAGGTGAAGCGTTTTACTGAAGCCA
Organism: Aeoliscus strigatus; assembly: GCA_901007665.1. Taxonomy (NCBI): domain Eukaryota; kingdom Metazoa; phylum Chordata; class Actinopteri; order Syngnathiformes; family Centriscidae; genus Aeoliscus; species Aeoliscus strigatus. Next base: position 61,720 of record CAAKHB010005522.1, on the reverse strand, counting down.
CATTCATACGAGAATGGGAACAAAGCGGGAGCGCAGCGTCGTTCATCACACATCCTGCTCTTTGTGTTTCATCCGTACGTCTGCGTTAATGGTGGATAATGTCGCAGCTGCAGTCGGAGTTGAAGCAGTTTAACCACGTGTGTGAGTTTGCGTTTTTGCGTTTTACTTATTTATCTGTGTTTTCTCCACAGATGAATGTTGTTTAACACCACCATCACAGAACTGAATACGTATGCAAATACGCATTCATTCACTTTTTAAAAAAGCTCATTTTTGTTGGTTGAGTGTTGCTGCAGGCTGTGTGTGCGTGTGTGTTTAACCTGCATACAAATCCCACACACTCTTTCACTTTCACCTCACACACATCGACCCTCATGCTGCACACGTAGGACGCAAACTCTAAATTCAGCTTGAATTAGAAAACAGTACGCACACATCCATCATATACATATTTTATTCTCATTTCATGAATAAATTCAGTAAGTCCATCTTGAAGTAACTGTTATCTACAGCTGTGAGGTGTAAGATAACCAGGTGCATTAACGTGAAACTACAACTAGAACGAGCACTGAAAAAATTAAAGGATGAGTGGTTTCAATTGTCAACAAATTAGGATCAATCCTCAGAAATCATCATGGAGCGATTTGAGGCTTTAACACCGACTGCCAGCAGACGTTGGATGACCGCAATTACTTGACTATTTACGCACAACGGAATCACGTCCAAGTTCATGTTTTTCTGACGACGCTGAAAAGTTAAGTGGCGATCTACTCCAAGTTCTGGCTCCTTTACTGGTCTCGTCCTCAGGGAGTGTGAGCAGGTGCTTTCTTTCTGTTGGCGTATGTGTGTGTGTGTGTGTGTGTATGTTTCCCTGTGGACCACAGACAGACAATGAAGTAAGAGGGAAAAAAAGATGGCGTGTCATTGTTCTCTCCTTAGGGAGCTGAGAGATCAGAGGTGACTTCTCTGGCATTGTTCTTACACACACACACAAACACACACAAACACACACACAGGCACGCGACACAAACACACACACACACCTGTCGACATCAACGCTTTTCTGCATGCATTTGATCTTTTCCACCAAACATCCCGAGAGAGACAGTGAGAGAGAGGGAGAGGACAAGGGGATGAAAGAAAGAAGATGACATCACCTCCAACCTGACCAGCAGCTCTCAGCTCAACCTGCAGGCAACAGAGTCTCCATAATGTTCAATATGTAACATCATCAGATCATCACTGAACGTGTCAGTCGAATTTTCATTTTATTTTACAAGCTAAATGGGTTTTTTTCTCTTCGTATTTTATGTACAAATTTCTTTCTTTTTTTATCTTAATTATACTTTATGTACCGATTTCTTTGATTTTCATTACATTCTACTTACTAATGTATGTCTCTTCTTATCTTTGAATGTTACTGTTGATTTATTTAAACTATCAGATATCCATAAGACGTCCATTACCCTTCCTTTTCCTGCCTCCTCGCCTAAATTTCAACGGACCACAATGGAAATAAGTCATATGACGGTATTGTAAGATCCAGAAGGAATTTTGTAATATGTGCACATTGTGTTCTGCATTCATTGTAACATGCTCAACATAATAGATAAATAACAAGATTTGTCGTTAGTTTTGATCGTTCATTGAACAGAACTGAAGACGTGACGTCCTACCTGAGCTGTCTGTCCTTGCAGACGGCGACCATGACCAGGAGGTTTCCCAGGATGCTCATCAGCATGACCAGAGACAGGAAGCAGATCAAAGCCATCCGCTTTGGCATGCTGTCGCTAGGGAAACGGCAAAAGAGAACCACGTCACTCATTAAAACGTCCACGTATCTGAGGTGAATTAAAAATATGAATGACATGAATGTGACACCATCAATGAACAATCAACTGCTCCAGGCTTTGACTGGTGGAGAACATCTGGTTCCTTCGTCGTCCCTCATACTCTGAAACACAGCAGGAAGTGCACTGCACCTCTCAGCTCCATTTCCTGTCTCATCCACCATGACCTCACATGGCTCCACCAGAACGTTCCGGCGGCCACACACAGCGGCGTCTGTCACTTCAGGACGTTGTGTGTTTTTGACACTGAACGCGACGAGTTGAGCGAAGGAGAAAAAGCAGTGAAACGGCATGTGGATGTAGTGGGAAAGACACTGAGGCATCCAGGAATTAGTCAGGCCCTTCAGTGTGATGCCCAGAAAGGCTTGAAATGCTCCGTGCAGTGCCCCCGCTGGTGTCTGGGGGTAATCAGCGCTAATGGACTCAGTGGGGGTCATCGGTCTCTCACGTACCCGCAGACGCTTTCACACTCGTAAAAGTTCTCTCAATTCATCTGTTGCACAAACATACTTCAATGTGACACACGTGTGGGTCCGTGTTCAAGGACGCGTCTAATTCCAAAGTGAATAAAAAACATTTACTTTTCTCTCCACGTCGGGATCAAACACGGTTGCGACACGGCCCTCCGACCTTGGCGCAGGTCCCACCGAGTGAGAGCTGAGTGCTTTCAGAGCGTGTTTGACATTTGGAATACGTTGCAGTGAACACACACACGCGGTTTGTTTGTGGTCTCTCGCACCGTGTGAGAGTGAAAAACACTTGTCGGTGTCATTTCCATCTTTCCCTGTCTTGTGTTTGTGCGGCACGTGGACAGGGGAGGTTGTGATTGGCTGCTGCTAATGTCAGTACAGGTCAGGTTCAAAGCTCCGCCTCTGATCCACGCTGTCACCACATCAACCGAATTGAAAGGGAGCAGAGAAGTTCTCAAACGGGACGCTGACTTCCTCTCACCTCTCATTTGTCAACGGTATCGAGGACGATACATCCCCACTAGCACACGTTAGAGTACTGTGACTCCACCACTATTTGCAGAACATGTCCATTGGTTCCTGAGAGCTGAGAAGAGTCACTCGGTTCCTCTATCAGGTGTGAAGAAGGAGCTACAAGGAGAAAATGTCTATCGGCTACTCTGCAAAAACATGCTCTCTTACCTACAATATTTGTCTTATTTCTCTTCCAAATGTCGCATTTCTAGTCATTAAATGTCTATCAGCTGAAAAAGTACATTGATTAGACTAATTTTCACTCGAAATAAACAGAACAATCTTCCAGTGGAGCAAGATGATTTTACCTGCAATTAAAAAAGAAAACAAAAAGCTCTTTGCCCACATATTTCAGGAACTGATGGACGACTCAGCTATTTCTGGGGATACGGCCGGTGTTGAAGGGTTAACGGGTCAGCTCCACGCTCCGCTGACTGCTGGGGAGCGAACGTCACCAGCTCAGGGGGAACAAAGAGACGAGGAGCTTCAGGAAATAAAACCCTGCTCACAACACTCCATGTTGGCAGACAGTTGTTTGGGCTCGGTCTACGATCTGGTGTCACCTCAGTGAGTGCAGTTCACTAGTTGTCACTAGAATGTTTCTACAGTCAAACAAAAATTACAGTAGCTGATAGAAAATCACAGATCTCTGCTGACACCTGATACCGGTGACCTTTGCCCCAGAGCTTCTCTGAGCAATCAGCCAGCAGCCGCTTCAATTACAGCTTTGACTGAAACGGGCCAAATTCCCGTAGCAGATGATTCCAGAAGAGAGAGGAAACGCTGGTTCTTTACTTTACGAATGGAACCAGTTGACTGGATCAGAGGAGCCGGTCAGCTGCATTCACACTCAAAACTGCTGCGCAGTGAACTCTTTCCTCCAGTCCAATCAGTATATTCACTGTGCAGCAGTACGTGAACGAACCACGGAACGAACCATTGAATGTATCTCTGAACAAACCATTTCATGTACCTCTGAACGAACCATTGACTGTACCTCTGAACGAACCATTGAATGTACCTCTGAACGAACCATTGAATGTACCATTGAATGTACCTCTGAACGAACCACTGAACGAACCATTGAATGTACCTCTGAACGAACCATTGAATGTACCATTGAATGTACCTCTGAACGAACCACTGAACGAACCATTGAATGTACCTCTGAACG
>CAAKHB010005522.1:35843-50153 GCA_901007665.1 Aeoliscus strigatus | reverse complement strand
TAAAAACTGGATTTCCTCTCTGATCGTTCAATAATCAATTTGAAATCCAATCTGATGAAAGAAAAGGCACCCGGCTTCAGACTGCTAACAGGAAGAGACGGGAACGAAAGGTTACAGGGAATAGGAGGTCAAAGGTCGAGTGCCTGGACCACTGGGACACCAGGACATGTGAGAGTCTCCTGATATGAATTCATCATGTCTGTGTGTGATTCTCCTGTACGTTCCTGTCAGGAGGATTTATCCACACGTTTAGATGAAGTGCATCACAGCCAGGAATATTAAATGTTGAACATAGCAGATTAAAGAGAAAATGAAATTCCTCTTATAGACCTGAGAATCGTAACGGACAGAACTTCATGTTCAGTCTTCGGTCACATATCTTGGTGCAGTCACACTGAGGAGGTCAACAGATCGGTCCTTTAAATGTACAACATATGCTCTGCTGCTAATAATTCAGGACGAGGCACAAACGCCCTGTTTGGACTGGATTAGTTTCACCTCGGTACGGGGGAGATAGAAAGGGTCAATTCACACCGGATATAAAATATCAGGAAAACCACCACAAGTGGGAGGGGTCAATCCGTCCACCTCCTGTGGTCCTGGGACGTAGTTTCCGGTGCGTACCACACACCTTCCAGGAAACACACGGAAAACGGCATTATGGGATAAAGCATTAAACAGCTGGATCCATTCGCGTCAAGGCAGAACAGCAGGAATCACAATGGATTTGATGTGCGACCTTTGACCCCCAGGCGACCCAGTGAATTGAAACTAAATTCCCAAACTGACACAACCTGCAAATCGACACCACAACAAGTAACAAACGTCTCTTGCCACACACACACACACACACACACACACCATCTGTCCACTAAGAGGCCTATTATTGAGTACAGAGTTCACTGCTGAGGGAGCCCACCCGAGCCGACCTGAGCCGACCTGCGCCAACCTGCTCAGGTCAGAGGCATGGGGACTCATCTGGTACTTCTGGCAACAGAACAGCCCCAGAACTGAAAATGTGTCCAAACTGGGTAAAAGTTGACTGGATGTGGATCAAAGCCGCAACATAACTGAGGCAGAATCACCTGAAAACAACATGACATTCGCAATTCTGTTTCAAACCAGATAGAGATAGAACCTCAGACAATTAACGGTTAAACAGTTACAGCCACATTAAAACTGGAAAATGTCAAGCTATGAAATTAAGTTGAAGGAGAGATGACAACAATCTTCTCAGACGACTGGCGGTCAATGAAACGGTAGTTCAGTCCTGAGATCACTCTCCTGGTGTACCAACAACCATCTACGCTCACGTGTCTTTCCCCTTCCAACCAATGACAGGAAGGAACTCTCTGGTGGTTGCGTGAGTCACATGCCTCGTTTAGTCATCCTCACAAGACTCAATAAGTCCACTTTCATGCAATTCTGTCCTACCTATGTTCATAACCTTTGGGTCATGACAGAAAGAACGAGAATGCAGGTAAAAACTACCAAAAACAGGTTTCCTTTGTTGGGTAGCTGGGCTCAGCCAGAGAATGGGTAAGGAGCTCAGAGATCAAGGGAGAACTCAAAGTAGAGTAGAGGACTCTGGATGAAAAGGAGCCCACTGAAGTGGTTTGGACATCCGGTAAAGATGCCTCCCAAGGGAGGTTTTTCGGGCATGCCCAACTGGGAGGAGACCCCAGGCCCCAGGTCACACTGGAGGGATTACATCACAGCTGGCCTGGGAATGCCTCAGGAGCCTCGGGAGCTTGCAGAAGTAGTGAGGGAGAGAGAAGTCTGGGCTTCCTTGATGGAGCTGCTACCACCGCAACCCGATAAAGCAGAAGACGAAAAAATGTTTGATGGGCTGGCTGATTGAGAGCCCTCCATGGCTGTAACGTGAAAAGAGGTGTTCTCTGTGTCGCATCTCACGTCAGAACAACAAACAGGAATGCACATTTTTTTTCAGAATAAAACAGGCTGTGTAATGGCAACATGAACATGTTAAAACCTTCTTTGTCCTACTAAGCAACATGAACGTAGCCCAAGGAAAGTCTGAGCAAACTCCCCAAATAGTCCAAGCACAGCTGAAGACTATCTGCAGTGCAGATAAAGATAATGACCCTGAAAGCCTCAATCTGACACCTCCTCTACTTCTTCACACCGGAGGGCAAGAACTAAACTTTTCTAATTACACCGCAGCTGAGGGGGTCAGATGCATCACGTCCACTCTAGGGGGGTTGAAGATGTGTCCATTTCCGATTCCGTTTATTCCTCTGCCGGGTTTAAATTTTGTCCAATTATCTACCCGCCTGTTGTGTTGTGATGGACGGCAATTAAAGCCTCATTATTATTAACTTGCATCGTGTTTTAAGAAACAACAGAAACGACCCTTTCGACTTCTGGAACAACGACTCTGTTGGGTTTATTTGACAGCTGTAATTAAACTCACTGGTCGGAGGCTCTACAGGCCGGACGATCCTTCACGGTGACGGAGGGGCGCGATGAAGGTGGGTGAGGGAGTTTGAACCTGTGGTGACACTTTGGGCGGGACTCTTTTTCCGAGTGAACGGCCCTCTTGCTAAGAGTCCACTTTAATTTACTGTATCATCGATCATCTAATTAGTGTTTGACGTCTCTTCTGTCCTCAGGAGCGAGCTGGATGCGCTTTAGACCCGTTTAGCTTCATTTGACTGTTGCAGAGTCAGTTTCAACGATTCCGGATCTGAAAAACGGCTCCAGCTTCCAGATGAAGGTGACAACTGAGGAATTGAGATGACGCGTTGAATTATTCATGCAAATCATTGTAGAAATGGAAAAAACACAAAAACAGATGATTAATAGAAGAAAACTTAATTGATTTTCTGAGCAAAGGGACAAAGAGAATCAGTCGTATTGCGTTTTTCATTTGTGATATGATCAATAAATGACAATAAATGGGAGTTAAATTGTTATAAATGAGTGTTTCTCCTTTCAAAGCCACCAAGAATAAACTTCAGATGGAGAAGAAGAGACGAGAGTGGAGAAGAGGACATTTATGTCTTTCATCAGTGACGACTATATTTACAATACAATAAACGTTGGGAAGCGATGGAGGATGTATTGTTAGTTGGAAGAAACGAGACGACGTCACGGAGGACAGACGTCTTTGCACACATTTGTCATCAACAGCTCTGAGAACAAAAAAAGTGGATGAGTAAATGTGTTTGTTCACATATTGTCTGCAGCTGAATGTCAGAGCACTCACAGGCCCAGTGGTCCATCAAACCTGACATTTCAACGCCAGCCGACCGTCTGTCTGTCCGGCACGTCTGGCTGTCCGTCTTCTGGGTGTCACCGCTGGGCAGTGTCACTCTGCTGGGTGACCGCGAAACATTTCAGCACCCAAAGCTTTTGACCCTTTAACACCGACGCTATCCCCAGTGCTACGTCCAGGGTAGAATACGTTGCAGTACCGTAATTACACCACTATTTGTGCTAACAGAAAAAGAGAAGTTGAACCTGGTCCCTCTACCTGGTGAGAAGGGGGAGGAGAAAACGTCCATTGGTTGCTCTCATTAAAGTAATCCCATTCGTTCCGTTTCCTGGAAGCTGACGAAACATTACTGTAATGACCGCATCTTGGAGGTGAGAAGTGTAACTTTGCACAGTGTTCTCTGTTCTCTTCAGCGCAAATAGTCACGCAAATACGGTTATCCAAAGAATGCTAGAACAAATGTGTCGACAACATACCATTGGTGTTAAAGGGTTAAACCTGTGCTGCACCTATTCCATTTTGATACATTTACATTTGAACACTTTAGTTTGACAGTTAGTTGACCAAAAAAACAAATTCATCCTAAAGTTCCATATCTTCTGGATACTTTGGTACTTTGAAGCGCCAACGTTTAATATTGTAAGGATGCTAATCAGCTAGCATCAGGCTAGCAAGGGACAAGAGGTGACAGCGAGTGTGTGCAGCATGAAGAACTTTTCTTTGAGCAGCAGGAAACATGGAACTATGAAGCTGAAAAGGTGAGGGACCACAGCCGCCACCGGAGGACGCTCATTTCACGATCCTCTGTCACCACTGAAGCTAAAGTAGAGGCAAATCAACCGGTAAATTGGAAGTTTAGCTCGTGCTAAGCAAGTTAGCATTCCAGAGGTGGATTCACACCTTTAAGGTGATACGCTGCCCCCTACTTGTTTGGAGGCTTCAGAATTACATCTACAAGCAAAGGCTTTAAATAAGTCTTCCTCCATGGGACGTACACACACACACACAAAGGACTCCTGAAAAACTCCATCACATCATAACAGTGAGTCGTTATCGGTTCAGCTTCGTGAATACAATGTCCAACATATTCATATTCCATATTCATTTTTATGGCATTAAATATAAAAGCTATTTGTTTAGTAAATATCCTGTGAGCGGCAGAGCTAACACACACACACACACATGTTCACATCCACGGCAGCAAATTGACTCCATGAATCTTTCTCCTCCACATTAACATGATGGAAATGAACAGAGATGTGCTACCGTAAGAAAACTAACTAACTAACCAATAAGAACTTTTTCTTAAGTTTGTCAGCATCCTCACAGAACATCTGACGCCCCGAAGGTGACATCAAACCAAGAATGGAGTGGAAGTCAGACATTGACCAGAAGGAAAATGTCCTGTTGGTCCTTTGAGACCGGAGTCGACAATCACATCGATTGTTTCTTCTGCAGCTTTGACTCGTTCCACTTCTTTATTAAAGCAGCCTATTAAAAGTGACATTTAGACTTCTAAACACAAAATGAGCTCAGATAGAGGGGGCGAGCACGTGTGTGTGTGCCAGCATGTGTCTCCAGTCCAATTATCTGTAATAGTTGTGTGCGTTGTGCGGCGCTGATCGGAGCACGGTGTGGGTCAGAGCCATGAGCAGAACACCACTGCTCATTAATGCCGCTGGAAATTCTACGTGGACGTGTCCTCGGGTCAAAGCAGAGAGAAACCGACCCCCCATTCAGACCTCCTAATGATGTCTGCTGCATCTCCCTGGACACTGATTGGCTGGAAGGAGGCGTGAGTATGACGTGGTCATGGCACGCAAGCGCTCAAATTAGCTCATTAGCACTGTTTACCACTTAGCAAAGAACTAGCTAACTGGCTAACGGATAATCTCATCGTGACAACGGTGCTGTTCTGGCGTTACGACCAGCAGCAGCTACGTCATGGACAATATGGAGCCTAGTTGGTCCTCCGGGAATAGACCAATGTCCTGGTCATTGTGGAAGGTTTAAAATCAACGGCAGGAAGGAGAAGACTACCGCAGCTATGCTCAGGACCATGACTCCATGCCAGGAGAGACCGAGAGAGTCCCCTGGTATGTTTACTTCAGGGATTTCTTCTTTGTTTGCAGGCTGACGACCGGAACTTTCTGTTAAAGGACCCGACGTCTAGACATCTAGATCATCTCTTTTTGATGGACCAATTTCATGGTCCCAGGGTGCTTTCACATCTGTAAATGTAGTTAGGATCAAACAAAAAAGTTTGAAAGTCTGGACCAAACAAATAGGTGTGAAAGCCCCCTGAAAGAACTTCTCCACCCAGAAGAAGAAGAAGAAAAAAAAAGAGAAACCTCGCTTCAATGAAACACAAAGTTCATGAGACAAAGGGCTGAATTTATAGACTGAGGAATGGACATCAAAGTTACAGCCGCCAGTCTCCAGGAAGTGTGTTTTATTGCAGTGCAGTATCATAATCGCACCACAGAAGTGAAGTCAGATTCCACAGGTGAATCTGTGACCTTCACATCTGCAATGTGAGATTAGATGTTTCATTCTGCTGAGAACTGGAGACACACATCAATAAAAACATAAAACACTCTCATGCAAACACAAAAACGCTGTGACCTGTCACGAAGGTGAACGTTCACGTCATTGGGGGTAATTGGACGGTTTAAACATTAAAATTAATACTAATATATTTATTCTAAAATAAATATTAATATGAATGATATGTGTGTACATACAGTTACATTAATATATATACATTAATATATATTTCAAAATATAATTATTCATGTTCAATTGTTTTTATTCAACATCACAACCGTCTTCATTTGCAAATGTCCCTGCTGCGATACGTTCAAGTATCTTATCTTATCAACTGACCTCTTGACGCGCCTCCAGAGAAAAACACAGATGAAGTAAATCAAAATTTGTTGTCTGTTGAAATATTAATGACATTCAGTCATTTATTAGATAACGTCTGGGACATGAAATCAACAGTGTTTGTTTCATATTTCCTCGCAGCTGCTCAGACATCATCACATGAACAAATGCATGAGCGACGCGTCTCTCCTCCTGCATTTAATGGAAAATGTCAGACGACAGCAGCACTCGAGCAGCTTCTAATTTATTCCGCCAAGCACTCGAGCAGTGACATGAGAGCATCAGGTGCACTCCATCAAACTTGTCAGAAAAATGTTTCTCCAGCCACAGATGGAGCAGCTCATCCTGATACTTGGTGTTTAAGTTAGAGAAATTAGAACTTAAAACCAATCTCCCTCATCTGTTCATCCATCTAATGTTAATCAAGGTCGCCGTGGTAACGGAGCGACACCTCCATCTGCACTACTGGAACGTCGTTCCTCTGAAATGTCGCATATTCCATCAGTGTACCGCTGATGTTACTCAGTTCCTAGGGTACAGTGTAGGGTGCGGTGTACATGGTGGATGGGCCCAAGTTGAACACAGTCTGAATGAGAGACCGCGTAGCTTGGGACTTGACTGTGAGATGCTTCTGCTCATCTGATGAGTGCTGGTGACTGAACATGGCGTTCAATCATCGGTTGTTGTTTCCTCCAGAACTCAGAGGACACGAGGTCAGCACGCCACCGCAGACTGACGGCTGCTTCCACACGGACCTGCCAGGATAAACTGGCGACTTCTCACCAAGCTCACAGCTGAAGGTAAACAGCCGTGTGCTGGTGGAGGACAGATGCTACAGTGTCAATGTCTGTCTGCTCTCACCTGCTCTGGACAACACTCTCCTCCAACTCCACAAACAGTCCTGACAACATTTGGTGGCAGTGAACTTTGCTGACAACTTGTGATGAACCACCGGCTCTGTTCTAATGGGTTTAAATGGGTAAAGTGCTTTGGACAACATGATGTTGAAAAAGTGCTATTATAAGATGACATCCATTTACCATTTTACCACAAATACCGATCTGCAACCAAATTTCTCCTTTTATTCACAAATCCAAAAATATTCAGTTTCCTGAAAGCTGAGAAGTGTCACTCTGTTCCTCTACCTGGTGTGAAGAAGGAGCTAGGAGAAGGAGGAAACATCCATTGGTTCCTGAAAGCTGAGAACAACCATGTTGCTGTAATTACGGTAATTATTCACAACAGAGCAAATGGGATTACACCAGGTATAGGAACCGAGTGACATTTCTCATCTTTTAGGACCTTTTCTGAGTTGTGTTACAGTAAGCTAGGATGTAGCGCTGGGGATACCGCCAGTGTTTAAGGGTTGGAACATAAAAACAACATACATCTTTACAAAAATACACATGTGCCGTCTTACAGTAGTTATGTTCAATTCTCCGTCTGTTAAGTTGTGTGCAAATAGTCGTGCAATTACGGTACTGTAAAGGATGCTAATGCAAATGTATCACCAGCGATACCATCGGTGTTAAAGGGTGAAACTATCTGTCATTAAATTCAGGTCCTCCTGCTCCTCAGACAGGACGTGTTCACCTGGGTTCCAGGAGAGGAGCCAGAACCTGTCAGGTCGGACCAAAACCTCAGAACCCAGAGTTCCACCAACACTCCTCTTCTCATTCTCCTCCCATCCTTCAGTCATCCTTGGTGTTAAAGTCATCGCTTCAGTTTGGACAAACGTTGCAGGACGTGATGAACCAAAATGAGACGGATGTTTAACTTTCATTCTCCGCCGTCTCCCTCCAACAGAACCTCACTGGCCTCAAAAGACACACTCCAGACTGTGTGCTCGCCACAGCTTCTTTGATTTGAAGAGTCTCCACAGCTCCAGTGTTCAGTGACTGATTGTTGCTACACCTTCTCCCCCCGTCAGGAAAGGCTCATGTGATTGTTTGGGGGTGCAACTTTTCATTACCAAATAACCCAGATGTGATTACATTAGAGGATTATTTCCCCCTCAACGAGTCCTGAGCTCAGCGGCCCAAAGCCCTCGTTCTCCTTTCATAGACCTTTGTGATTAATCATATCAGTTGATACGTTCAAACATAAAACTCTTCATCCCACAGAGTCACATCACTGACAGAAACTCATCTTCACCGTTTTCAGCTGCAGTTTGACCAAAATGACGTCAATTGAAATCATCAGTTTCCTGAGAAAATTTCACAGTTAATATGAGCAAAAGTGTATATAGAGATGTGAAAATGAATCCGTCAAATTGTATTTGTATAGCCCTTTACAACAGCCTGAAAGGGACCCAAAGCAAAAACACAGTCCATGATAGATAAAAACACAAGAAAGAGCTTTGAGCACAGGAGACTAACACCACGTTGGAAGGTGTTAAAGTAAATAAATAAAATGGAACAGACAAAATAAATAGACCTACAAAAGTACACAGAAATGTACATGTCAAAAAACACACCTGAAAAGAGACGAGCAGGTCTGAGATCAGCTGACAGATCAAATTAGGTCTTGACCTCCGCCCAAATGCACAAATAAACCTGAAACGCACGTACACACCTTGTGTACTCCACCACACATCCATCCAGTCCCTCCGCAATCAGGTGTTCAGCTCCTGGAGAACTTCCCTGGTCTCTGTGGAACCACCTGGGTATTGTTCATGGCTCGAGCTAAAACAGGGGGTTTTCACACCTGGAAGTCTGAACCAAGGTTGGTGTTTCTACTCCCCTGTCTCCATCTAATCCTTGGTTCCGGTTTCACACTGCATAAATACCCGTGGACCAATGATCTACTGACGTTCTTCCAATTCCTTGACCTCCTGGGCCAAAGGGTCTTTGCTGGAAATAAATATGAAATTTTGTGACGTTTGAAAGTGATAGCAACAATTGTGTTCTTGGATGAAAGAGCTTCAAAGTAACTTAAGCAACCATCAAACAACCATCAATCCAGTTCCACTTCTCTCCTGAAGAATTGTTAAATAACAAGAAGGTTCGGGAGCGTTTTGCCTGTGTGGAATGCAGAGGAAAGAGCTGACCAGGGATCAGCGTGCTGCAGGTTCAATCCCCTGGTATAAACACAACTTTAACACCGGATCGAGTTTCCTGTCTGCGCCGCTCGCAAACATTAAAACCCACAACATCTGATAATGGTGAGCCTCGCTCAGGATCACTGATCGGGATCAAAACACACACACACACACACACACACACACACACACAGTCTGTGTTCCTCCCGTGTTCACGTTCACAAAAATAAACAGCGAGGGATCGGTGCTTGATGCCTGGCCTCCCTAAAGCATCCGGGTAAACACTCGGGGAGTCCAGACCAAATATGTCCAGAAGTCCTCGGCCCGCTGCGACCGATGAACCAGCCGTCGTGTCACAAACAGTCTGGTTCTCACTTGTGGTCCAGTGACGTCAGATTTACATACTTCTCAGTATGCTAGCATGAGAGTAATGCCGGGAAAACGGTTGGTGTGAAAGGGTTAATCACACATGTGAATGCTGATCTTGACATTTAGCAAGAAAAGGAGACAATTTACTTTTCAAGGGAGAAGGAAAGAGCAGAAAGAGTCAAATCCTACGTGCAAAAAGTACTCCAAAGTATGCTAGCACAAGGATAAGGTCGGTGCTGAAGGGTTAATGAGAACTGAAAATTGAACAACAAAGTCTGTAGATCACTGAGGCTGAAGTGAAATTGGACGAATTCCATCAATAACACGGGAACACACACAGTTAGCATTGTCGTCGCATGTGTCAGCATGTCGTCTGGTCACAGTGTCATTACACTGCTGCCGGCTGCGTCTAATTCCTGGTGTAATTGCTGGCCGTGCCTGATAGCTCTGGTCCCCTCTGTTTGATTCGTACAAGTTCACCAACAACTCTTATGATTTGTGGAGGTGAATACTGTTCAGTCGTCGAGTTCTTTGAAAACGTGAAAGCGGTGAGTCATTCGGCTCCAGTGTCCACTGAAGGGACGTCTACGGCGTTGGGCAAATGATGGATGTGGTCCGTCCATAAATTTAGAAATGTATTATCTGGTTGTGTGAGGAGGTTCAGATATGTCTGATGAATAAATAAAAACAGAATAGCAAAGAAGACAATCTATTCTTTATCCAACTGCGCCCAACATTCATCCTCCCCATCGAGCAGCAGACCTCCGGTCGACCTGCTTTGGTCCATGAGTCAGAGGGATCAGCGGCAGCGTCATCTCGGCGATGAGTAAAGAGCCATATTGTTCCCGGTGTTTCAGCTTGAAGAACGTTCCTGAGTGTGATGGGAGGTGAAGGCAGACTCCAGCGGCCCGCAGCCTGCATGCATAAATCATGGCGAGGAACATTTGCTTCCACACATTTTGGGAAGTTCACTGGCGATCGCAGAAGAACTGGAATAACCTCAAACCACAGCAGCAGATGGTCGAATGAAGAATGAGAGGGTGAATTTAGACATTGCTAGACTTTAGTGTGTCATGAAGTAAAATGTGAAGCAAGTTATGACATAAGATGATGTTTGAGGTTTTCTTCTCTCCGTTCTTCAGCATTGAACGTCCTGAATAGAACAGGATGAATCCAATTTACAATTTATCATGATTAGAAATGTCACGGTGGATTAATCCGAATAAGTTTAGAAATCACGAAAACGCATTCAGGGTGGAGGAAAACACATACCAGCCCTCCGTTTTTTGCGTCTGGCTCGTGAATCTGCATACATTCCAGATCACCCCACCCACCGACCTCCAGCCTTCACCATCTTCTCCCGAAGTGTCATAAAAACAAGAACAACTGTGTTCCAATGCTGTGTTCGTACATCAGAACATACTGATCCCAATCGGTTTAGAGCCGCGAGTGTTGATATTTCTCAGTCTGTCTGTCTGTCTGTGGAGCTCCGCGTTGAATCTTGCCACGGTGTTTTTCTCCTGGTTCTCAGTGTTTTTCGTCATCTATTTCAAGCAGCAGCCACTGAAAGTGAGCGGATCTTGTTACCGTAGTGACTCTGACATGATTAGCAGCATTTTCCACTCACTTCTCCAGTCAAAAAATCACATATTGCACGGTTGAATTTGTCCGGCCAACACAGCTCGGCGTCCACACACACACACGCTCGCTGTCTCTCTCTCTCTCTCTCTCTCTCTTTAGCATCTGTGTGCTGCAGCCAAACATCTCTGAGGTGAAGTTGATGAAGTCAATATCACACACACACTACTTTTGACACAATGATTGACTCAACACACGCACACACACGGCAAAGAATATTTTCATCATGAATTCTACTGCTGATTATGCTGAAAATGCTGAAAAGTGGAAATTGGATGTGTGTCGTAGTAACTGTTTTTTTGGGGTGGAGGGGTGTCGTCAGACGTTGACAGTGTTTGAAAATGGTGAGACATGACGTTTCCTTGTTACTATGCAAATAAAACTAAATAAATAGTTGAAGAAGAGACATGGCGTTTCCTCAAACCTCAGGATGACCTTCACCATTTAACTCTGACGGTATCCCCGTCTAGCGTGCAGCTAGCATACAGTGGAGTACCGTAATGACATGAGTATTTGGGCTATCACGAAACGACCCATTCCTGAAAGCTGACAAGTATCCCTTCACAGACAAGTGGCTGTAATTGCAACAGAGCAAATGGGATTACCGTAATGACAGCAACATGGCTGTTCTCTTTCAGGAACTGATGGTCGTTTTCTTCTTCACACCAGGTCGAGGACCCAACTGACACTTGTCAGCTTTCTGAGTGCAAATAGTACGCCAAAGTATGCTAGTGCCAATACATCGGTAGTGATACCTCCGGTGTTAACGCACCCCTCAAACGCCCACAAACCACAGTTTTCTATCATTCACAGCCGTTGACGCCTTCACCCATCTCACCAAATCAAACTGTGTTCCATTATTTGATTTGTGTCCATCTTTCTCTCTGCGTTGACGGCCAACTGCCTTTTTCCCGGCTGTAGGTTCAGACCAGTCATCCTCCAGCACGAAGCTTAGCGAGCGGCAGTAATTCTGCTGAGGCAGCGGTTTCTGTTCTAGTTTGGTCTGCTCACACGCCACAAACATTGTAAATCGAGGTCCTCATAAAGATTCACTGATGTTTGTCTTGTTTTTGAACCAATAAATGTGTCAGACGCCCATCCCTCCCTCTGTCTCCTCCCGTCCTGCCGGTGAACCCACCACGCCCTCCTCTCGTCTGTCCGCCACCAGCGTTTCCTCTTTGTCCTTTTTTCTTTCAATCATCTACCTGCCGGAACGGCGTCCTCTGAGGTATAAAGACTTCACGTCGCCTTAATGAACGCAGGTCAAACATTCCCAGTAAATGGCGTGGAAGTCGTTTCTTCACACGTTCACTTCATCGATTGACAATCTTGCTGCTGAAACAATGACCAGCTTATTTCACAATAGAGAAATAATTCTGAGTGATGTTTTCTTTCTCAGATTAAAACATTTTACAAACCGAACAACTGATTGATGGTTTGTTGAGAAAATCATCTTTAGACGACTCGATTGCACCTGAGCACATCTAAGCACGCAAGTGCTAGTGCCAATGCTAATGCTCGTGCTAGTGCTAACCTAAAGGATTTCTGTGTAAAGCCTCCAGAGTCAGAACTACCTGTTGGATCCAAAGGACCCAAAATTCCAGAAAAAAACAACATTTAACCAACATCTATTTCGTTTCTTCTCCTTTAGCTTGAGGTTTTTAATCACTTGTGTCTTTCCTCGGTTTGGAACTCTTCTTGTTGTTTTGGGGTTTTTTTTGTCGTAAATATCCAAATTTGTGTGAACAAACTGCATCTACACGCACAATTTATTCTCACTTTTTCACTGTTGTTCAGAGATTAAAACCTTTTCTAATGTCAACGTCACTTTTCTCAGATGTTCCTGAAATAGAACGGATTTACAATTGTTATTGTGTCACGGCGACAATACAACTTTCCCCCTCGTCGTTCCTTCCTGTCGTCTTTGTGTACAAATACCGGCACAGTGCACACAACAACACAAAGACACACACACACACACACACACACACACAGTCCGTTCGCCATGATGGCGCCCACGCCAGCAGCTCTTCCTCAGCGTGTCAGAGCCGGCTGGTAATTACCTCTATTCATCAGTTCAGACTCAGATGGACGAGTGGATTGGAGAGATTTCCACCTCGTTCTGACGCTGTGGAGAAGTATGCAAATCACATCTCGACAATGAGTCGAGTTTGAACCCGAGAAACGATGAGCTGCCGTCAAGCACTCGCTCAGCAGCGGATTTCAGTCCCATGTGGGAAAAAAAACCCTCATTATTAAAAATCCTCAAAGAGAAGTCGGCATTCAGCTCAAACAGCAGCATGTTGGTGCCTGAGCCACGCCATGAAAGATGAAAAACACATTGTCACGGAACTTAATGACAACGCTTTGATGTTGTGTGCAGGTGCATCGTGGGAAAACTGCACTTTTTGGTTCTTTATATTAACGTCCTGAAGCATTTAGCATCTGAATCCTGGTCACCATAGAAACCAGATGACAGGGATGATTGGACAGTTAACTGCTGCCATTTGGAGACTGAAGACAAAACTGTCTAGACTCCTCGTACTGTTTTCAACAGGAAGTTGTCTTCAAGTCTCTGAAACATTTATCTGGTCCCACCATCATTCCCTCACAGGAAGTAAACAACCTACATGCTAACAACGTTAGCGGGTTATCATAGCAGCTGTAGAAATCCTCTGGGAGGTCAAACTTTGTGTCTATTCGTCTCTGGTGTTTGTGCGTCAGTGAGCCAGCAGGTGAGCCGCCGCTGTTTCAGTCCCCTGCTGGCCGACTGTTCATCCTCTTCACCTGCTCCTCCTCGTCCTCCTCGGTCAATCCTGCCCACGTCCTCTTGTTGTTGTCGCACTCAGCTGGTGTTTCATTGATCTTTTGTCGTGCGCATCATGCTTTGTGCTTTTTGCTGACTCATCCTGAAGCCAGTTCACATCCAGAGAAAAACCTGATGGAGCGTTTATCAGTAACGACTGACAGCAATCAGTAGAATGGGGGGCCCATTCTGTGAGTGTGTGTGTGTGATAGAGGGTGAGCTGCATCATGATATGTTGCATTTGTGAAGTCAAACAAGAACTTACAGCATCACTGGAACCAATCGTGTGTGTGTGTGTGTGTGTCTGTGTGTGTGTCTTGATGTTTAAAAGCA
>CAAKHB010005522.1:17221-35823 GCA_901007665.1 Aeoliscus strigatus | reverse complement strand
CAGCAATCAGTAGAATGGGGGGCCCATTCTGTGAGTGTGTGTGTGTGTGTGTGATAGAGGGTGAGCTGCATCATGATATGTTGCATTTGTGAAGTCAAACAAGAACTTACAGCATCACTGGAACCAATCGTGTGTGTGTGTGTGTGTGTCTGTGTGTGTGTCTTGATGTTTAAAAGCAGGGGTCAGCTAAATGCAAAAACACTGATGGAAATCAGATTGTTTGGGACTGAATTAATTATGCAGGTCAACAACAGAGGATCGATGGACAGCTGTGTGTGTGTGTGTGTGTGTGTTTGTATATGTGTCATTGATCCAAACTGCTGGATGCTTGTGTAAAGCCCATTTTGGTCACTCTGAGCAGCGGTAAGCCGGCGCAGGATTTCTGTCACATTGTGATGTGAAACGTCTGAAACTGCCGCTGACCTTTGAGGCCAGAGTCAAAAATAGATCAACACAACATCTGCACGGTTTAAAGCCTCAGAGTGTGTCCGCTCCTGAGCTCCCACGTCACTGGACTTTACTGGAACGCGCCCAGTCGTTGGATGAACAAATAGTGGCGTCTTCAAAAATGAGTCGTTTCTTGTTAGTGTGTGACGTGGGGTGTTAGTGCGTGGCGTGTTAGTGCGTGGCGTGTTAGAATGTTCCATCTCCTGTCCCTGATCTTCTGTCTGCTGACCGAGGAACATTCTGTCCTGTTCCGGGTACAAGCAGCCTCCCCATCATGTCCCCAGGGACATGTCCCCCTCCTCCCGTAGAACACCCCCTATAAAGCTTTGATAGGCCCGTTCCTCTGATCAGCAGCCAGACAACGGAGATTGATAACGGAACTTTTAGGAACAATCACACACTTCTGCTTATAAATTATTGATCGCTGGTTCCTTCCAAAAACAAATATCTGATACACATACACACACACACGCACACGCACACGCACACGCACACGCACACGCACACGCACACGCACACACACACATATACACACACACAAACACACAAACACACACACACGAGAAAAGCAATAACCAACAATATGCTGGCGCCTGTTGGGTAAAAGCTTCTCATGTGAGATTCAGACACACACTTCAACAATCCTGTGTACGAATTAACAATCGTGTGTGTGTGTGTGTGTGTGTGTGTGTGTGTGTTTGTGCGTCTGTGTGCATCTCAAACATCTGCAACACACCATGGAGAACCTCTGAAAACTGCCTTAAAAAAAAGAACATCAACAACCTTTCAAGGAAAATGTACTTCAATCAACAGCTCAGTGAACGACACCGACACACTCACAGTCCATTTCCAACCGGTGGAACTTCACACACAACTTCACTTTGCTACAAATTCCCTTTGTAACGATCAGTGGGGGGTCAAAGGTCGTGATGTAGCTGACAGATTGGTGCTTTCAGGCCCTGATGGAGACCAACTGTTGGAACGCAGGCTCAGCCAACGTCCACATGGACCAAAACCATCTTTTTCTCCTCCGTCTTCCTTGTTATCATATCTAGAATATTTGATCCATATGGATCCATTGGAAGTGACTGGACAGGCTGTAGTTCACCCTCCACAACTGTAGGTGGAGCTGACATCCGCCAAGAACAGAAAAGAACTTCCTTTCTGTCAAGAGCTGTCCAAAATGAGTTTTTGGACTACTTTTCTCTGCAGCTCCTCTGCAGCGCCTTAGTCGGAGTGAACAGCCTCACGTTGTTTATCTCACTCAGACATATCGTTTCTCCTCTGAGCTCTGGATCGCACAGGAGTTCCACACACACAGGGTCACACATGAATCCCATTATGGATCAGATAGAAGCGAATGAGCATCGTCTCAGTCACTGTGAACAGCGTGCACACACACACACACAATCAATCTCCCATTCCTCTGTCAAACCCACGTCACCACTTCTACCTCAATTAATTTTTACATCAGAAATGGTAATTAATGTCTCGTTTGACCGATCAAACATTGAACATCACCTGTTCCGTGTTCAATATTTGTTAAAAACATTAACAAATGTTTTGTTTGTTTGTTCACTGGAAATAAACTGAAAAATAATTGTTTTGGGGAGGATAAGGCCATGTTCTTTCCATCCAAACGTGCGTCAGTTGTGTCAGTCATGGCGTACATGTAGAAAACACCGAGGAGTGTTTCCTCTGGGCTACGTCGCCTCAGACCAGCAGTCACACGCTGCTGTTATCTGACACTGTATCACTCAGCTGATCATCAGTTTTCACCGGCAATATGACACAGACCTGAACCTTTGATCAGGACTGTCCCTGAACGTTACATAACCACAGCAATCACAGAGGAGACACACACGCTCAACTCTCAGACCGATACAATACCATACTGATGGGAATAGAATAATACAGTTAAGTATAGAACAGAATAGAATAGTACAGTATAGTATACTATAGATTATTATAGCATAGAATACCATGGTATAGAATACAGTAGACTAGAATAGTATGGAATAGGGTGGGATGGCAAATACCTATTAATGCTGATTCAAATGTAAAACTAATAATTTATTAAAAAAATGAACAAAAAAAATAAAAACCTCAATCTAACCCCGGGTGCCCCGTTCACGGGACTTTGGTTACGTGGTGAAACACATCTAACTGACATACCCCTAAAACACCAGAGTGTTCGAACTTGGACTGTATGTGATTATCACCTGACTCCGTCACGATAAAAGTTTATTTACACACGTCAAACCCACGGACCCTGACGGAGGGGGTGGTCCGCGGTCACCTCACCTGGAGACAAACGGTCAAAGTGTCCGCGGACACACGCGAGCAAAAGCAGACGGAGAATCCGACGCGACAAAGCGGATTTGAACTCACCATCTCCGCGCGCGTCCCGAACCACGTTAAATCCTAAGCAACCGAATCACATCGTTCCTCAGCCGGTCCGGTGGCTCCGGTGGTCTGCGGGGCGTGTGTGTGTGTGTGTGTGTGTGTGTGTGTGTGTTTTGGAGGGGCTGGAGACAGCAGTGCTGGAAAGAGTCCGTGCGCGAGAGGCTGCGCGCCGGGGACACCGAGCGGAGGAGGAGGAGGAGACTGAGCCGAGCTGAGTAGCTGCTGCTCCCGGTGAACTGTGGAGCTCCGCTCCGATCGGTCCGTCCTCCGCGACTGGTGCGCGTAAAACATCCGTACAGGGCGCGTGCGCGTGCGCGCGCACACACACACACACACACACACACACACCTCTTTCTGTCACTCCGCATTTACGCAAAAGATGATTCACTCAAACACACCGACACGTTTGTCTTCTTGAATAAATTCATCTGACCGACTGTCATTGAACGTCATACAGAGTGATCGCTGATTTCCTGGACCCCACACACGCACGCGCACGCGCACGCACGCACACCTGCTTCATTAAAATGTCTTTCTGACTGAGATTTGTTTTGCATTCAATCCTTCAGATTTTTTATACAAATGTACTGTAAAACCAGAATTTTGATTTTCATAATTCACTGTGGTGTTATTCATGTTGCTGCAAAAATGTGATTTTATTTAAATTTTGTACATCACACCACCATGACAATTGCTTTGCCATAAACTTTTCAGGTTTTGGAATTTTATTTGTTAAATTCCAAATACATTTGCACCATACGTGGATAGATCTGTTAACTATAACCTCCACCATCAGAGGAGGAAGAGAAGAACATAAGAAACAGACAAATACAGGGTTTTATTGGGGACCCACTGAATTCTCCACCTGAAAAACAATCACCGTGTCACGAAGCAGCAGCTACGGAACAAACAAACTCGTCTGTGACACTGAAGCTAAAACAACAAGCAGAAATGAAACGTCCTCTGGCCTCATCTCAGACATCTGTGCTCCACCAACCTCTGACAAGTGGTCACCAGAGGTTCTGTGGGAGGTAATCTGATAATTCAGCCCTGAAGAGACATCTCCAGAGCAGACAGACGCCTACGTAAGTGGATTTGTCGTCCAACAAGGAGAATTTACCTTCTCTGTTTCTGGAAATAACTTTGGAACGTAAAAGAACGTCCTGATGCGTCAGAGCAGTTTGTGGGTGTTCAATCATCAACCGGTCTGAACCTGAGCTACCTTCATCACGCTAACCTTAGCTGAGCAAAAAGCAGTTGGGTTGAACAATGATGAACATGTGTCAGAAGACATAGCTCCAGAACTCCGCCCTCTCATCCAACAACGACATCACGTTTGTCACCAAACCACCATCTCCAATCATCAGAAACATCTCCAGACTCAGACAATCTCCACCTGAATCTGTGGAAGAAACCTTCATCAGCTTCACTGGACCTCCACCTCCACCAGACAAGTGGTCCCCAACCTTTTTTGTACCAGTGACCAGTTTCACACAGAAACACATTTTCAAAGACCAGGTAGGGGCGTGACAATAACAAAAAACCTCAGTCATTAGATTTTGTATGTGATCTGAATGCAACAATTACATTTTATATGAGGCACTTTTATGAACTATTACACTATAATATCAACTCACCAAAATGTAGAATCAGTGGGAGCTCGGGGCTTGTTTTCCTGCAAATAGACGGTCCCATCTGGGGGTGCTGAGTGACACTCCAGTTGTATTCCTTATATCCAGTCTACTCCGTAGTCTTGTTTCTGTCCCTCAAGTTCCCGTTTTTCTTTCAAAATATTCTACGGGCTTTTCTTTCAATGCTGGGTGTTTTGTCTCCATGTGGCGGCGCAGTTTTGATGGTTTCATGGCTTCATTAGCAAGTCGTCACCGCATATTATACAGAGTGGGTGTGGGGCTAGGGAATCACCTGTTGCGATGTTGCTTTCTTTTTGTAGGCAGTCTGTGACCCCTCTGCTGTCTCATCGTTGTCTCGTTCACAATTTCCCAAAAAAACTCAACAGTCAACTCTGTTTCTGCCTCGAGGGTTAGCTTACATTGCTGGTGCAGGATAAATACGCGCCAAAGAGTCAAGTGCGGAAGTTAGGCGAGGGTGGAAGTGGTTGTCTTTCAAAATAAGATAACCGGAAGCATATTTTTATATATATTTTATGCACGCCAGTCTGGGGCTCGGTGGTTGGGTACCCCTGCACTAGACCACCACACCACCTCCACCTCCATGAACCTCCACAGCACAGAAGTTCCAGCTGACGTCACGTATAGCCAGTGACATGGAGAAGAAAGCGGGGGTTCATCTCCGAAGCGGCAAACAGCCGGAAACTCACAGCTCCACGAGCAGCTATCACGTCACATGTGCGTGAGCAGCCAATCGCGTCACAGGTACGCGGACATGTGAGAAGCTTGAATAAACCTTCATGAATAAAGTTCCTGAAAACATTCCTGCAGTGTTGCCAACCTGATTTTGTCGTTATATTTAGTGATTTTTCAGACCCCTCCAACGACATCTTTCACAAAAGCAACAAATCTAGCGACTTTTTCTGGTGTTACAGGAGACTTTTCGGGTGGGGAGTCGTATTGCTCCGCTTCCTTCTTATTCTTGACGGCCAGCGGGTGCTGCGTGAGTTCCTCTCCCGTCCCAAAACTCTCCCAGGCGGTCAATTCCCATCAGCCCCCACTCCCCTTAAATTGAAAGTACGCAAATTAGGTGGTGACGTCAGGTAGTGACTTCCGGCGACTTTTAGGACAACCAGTAGAGACTTTATATACTGAGGAGTTGGCAACACTGCATTCTTTTCAGTAAGAGGATTGAGTGATTGTGATTTCTAGAATGTGCTGTAATCTACACTTTATAAATAATAAAAAATAAGATATTGTGCACGAACCTGAATATATCTGAATCAGTAGTAAATGTGGATGAACATTGGTGTAGCTCTGACACTTGGTGCTCACAATGGGCCGGTACAGACCGACACCGTCACAGGTTGATTCTTGAATGTAATGTCATTCTTGATGCGTTTGCACCTACATTATCCAGAAAGAATCGTATGCATTTAGCTAATGTTAGCTGCAGTAAGCTAATGTTAGACACAGTAAGCTAATGTTAGACATAGTAAACTACCATACGCCGCAGTAAGCTAACATTAGCCGCAGTTAGCTAACCCACTGAAGTAGCATCCTCCTCCAGCTTGTTATGATGAATGAAACCGAGTCCATCTTAAACCAACACAACTGGGATGGCATTAGACTAATTTAAAAGCCCAAAGGGACCGAAAAGGAAATAGCAGAGTATTTGTTGCTTTTTCTCACAGTTTTACTTCACAAACTTTTGTTTCTGAGATATTTGCTGAAACACAAGACCAGATGTTCCCATTTCTTCCTGAAGTGTCATGAGAATCACTTTTCACAAAGGTCGAAGGAGAGGACGGGAGGAGGACGTCCCTGTGGGCTCATACAGTGGATCTGATTCTGTTCCAGGCATAAATAGACAAGTATGGACGGAGGCTGGCCTGGACTTTGTCCTCAGTTCGCGTTCTCATGGACACCATCATCTCCTGACTGCGTCTGATCCGGTCCATGATAAGATGGAGACAGATGGAAACATATAGGTCAACTCAGAATAGAGCAGGACGTGATTTATTGATTGAACATCTGACCTCTGACCTCTGAAACTTATGGTGTATCATGGAACGTATTTCCAAACTGGATAAATTGTTTCCGCTGACAGAGTCTCTTTCTGACAGAGCCTCTCCATCCGTTAGTGCCGACTAGTGCTCAGGGAGACGGAGAATAAAGACGTCAACAAGCATCACCAGCTCTTACTTCTTTGAATCAAGGTATCTGGTGTGCGCCACAGGGGAATGTGAATGTTTTAAGGTGGTTTTCCTGTCCGGGGTCGTCCACTTAAAGTCCACTTAAAGCAGGAAAAAGGTCTTAGTGAGTAAACACACAAAGTGAGTAAACACACAAAGACACAGTGTTGAAAAGCTGTAACACTCTTGTTGAAAAGCTGTAACAAGATCTGTTCACTTTCAGTCACGATCGCAGGAAGGAAACAAAGAAAACTTCTAAGAATCAGACAAAATGAAACGCAGCGGTGGACACACACACGTAGAAACGCTCAGTAGGACGACTGCCTAGACTACGACGTTAATTTAAAGCACAAGCATCAATCTAGTTTAGATGTATATGTCACAAAGTATTTTTTTCTCTTCACGCAATATTCAAGAGAATCATCAGCAGAGTTTTGTGATTTTTTTTTGTAAAAATGGAGGACAGGAGTTCCTGGCAACAGCTGAGGGCGAGAGGCAGACGGGGGAAACAGCTGTTTCTGCTCCTCAACCAGCCAAAGAGAAACTTGTGAAGAGTGAACAGCAGGGGAGGTTTTCATGTTCTGCTTCAATTAGAAGTGGGGGACTGTTCCTCACTAATCAGCCTGTGACCGTTACAAACCAGCTGACTCAACACTTATTATTAATTTCATTTGCAGACGCGGAGCCAGAGGCCCGCCGGCCGGTCGGCCTGCTCCTGGGTGCCGTCCATCTCCGGCTGCACAGAGACGTCTCTGGTCTCAATCATCTCTGTTGTTTTCCTTTTCCAGTTTTTCAGTCGACTCGTGTGTTCCGGGTGACAACAACAAGTCTTAGATGTTCGCCGTCACCTCGACACCTGCTCTCACGTTAGCACTAAACCTGCCAGAAAGAACCTGCATCGTGTACTTTATTGTCTAGATTTGATTTAGATGTGAAAACCAAAAACTAATTACCTGTAGAATTAATTACTTCATTAATATTAACGTTTAACTTTCTTGATTGAAGTTGTTACAATGAACAAATTTCCCTCAGGAAAAATAAAGTTTATTTGTTTGTGTTTATCTCTGTTGTTCACTTTAAATAAAATATAATTTGATTTCCGATTTAATCAGAGAAAACTTTCCATTTTTATTCAATTTGCTGCTTGTAAAAATAGTTTTGTATAAAACTTCCTCATCTGTGTGTCACGTTAATGGATTTCAAGCAGCCAGTCGTCCCTGAAACACACGTTCTCCTGATGGAATGTCTGATGTTTTACAAGCGACATTTAATAAACTCCTGTCACAAGTTACATTTCGGCTTTTAGCGCAAAGACAGCTACTCGTTTTTCATCAGCGCTAAAAGTGTAGTTTAGTTCAATTACTTCCTCTTACTTGAATAACAGGATTTGACTCTTTCTGGACTTCTCTTCTCACCTGTGAAGAAGAATTGTCTCCTTTTCCTGTTGAATGTTGGGAGCACATATGTGATTTCCCTTTTAACGCTGACAGTGTCCCCAGCGCCACGTTCACACTAGCATACTTCAGAAGAAAACGTCAGTTCCTGAAACGTCGGTTCCTGAAACGTCGGTTCCTGAAAGTTGACAACAGCCATGTCAACAGCTGTCATGACGGTAATCCCATTCGCTCTGTTTCTGGAAGTCAGCAAATCATTACCATAATGACAGCAACCTGGCTGTGAAATGCAACTTTTCAGCTTTCAGGAACCGAAGGACCTTTTTTGATTCACAGCTAGTCAGGTAACTACGGTATTCAGTATGTACAAATACCGGCAGCGATACCGTCCATGCTACAGGGTTAATATCTGTGTGTGTGTCTCCTGATGCCTGTTGGAGGATCGAGTCGCTCCTTGGACTTGTTCTCAAACAGACAAGCGAAGCGGAGGAGGAGATGTCTGGGCCAAAACAGAGGATCAGTTTGGCACCAGCTGATTTATGATATCATGTCATGTGAGGAGTTAAAAGCAGTTTATACCAGTCAACATTAGCAGCGGTCTTCAGCGTTAACCTAATGAAAGAGATTGACAGCTGTGTGGGCTGACGTGAGCAAACAGTACGGTTAAAATGCTTCATTTAGCTCCTTCGACCACTGTCAAAGCTCATTTGAAAACCAGTATCCCAAATATTGACATATTGATCCTCCAGTTTGACTAATCTTATCATGGTCCTGTTGTTGTTGGTCCTGTCCTGGTTCTCCTCTGATGCCATTGTTAGAATGTTAGAATGGTCTACTGCGTGTGTGTGTGTGTGTGTGAGAGACAGATGGATGGAGGGATGGATGATGATAATGGATGAAGATGATGGATGATGATGGATGATGGATGGATGATGATGATGATGGATGATGAAGGTGATGGATGATGATGATGATGGATGATGATGGATTATAATGATGAATGATGATGATGAAGATGATAGATGATGATGGATGGATGATGAATGGATGATGATGATGATGGATGGATGAGGATGGATGATGACAAGAACAACATGAAACATACATTTCTGAAACATTTGAGGATTAGAAAATGTGAGCTGGTTGTCAAGGTAACTGAGGACAGTCAGGGGTCAAGGGTCAGAGGTCAGTGAGAGGTTTGCAGGTGTTTTTAACAACATCAGATCAAGTCGTCCGTTTGCCGGGAGTTACGCTGTGAATTATCATCTTCTGTCGCTGTCACGACCCAGAAAAATGTCCCAGGACACTGGATGTCGACGCCCGTCAGCCGCCATCCAAGTCTGGGTCCAATACGGAGGAGAAAACAGCCTCCTACCGCCCTCCCCTCTCTACTTTTCGACTGTTTTACTCATGACTTCATCGCCATCATTCAATGTGGCAACGTTATTTTTGAGTCCTCTGGGGATCCCTGTTTGTTCTCTTCAGCTGCCCTTCATCCTCTTTGCCCGTCCTTTGTTTCCTTCCTTTGTTTCTGCTTCTTAATATTATTTTTTCTGGAAAATGAGTCTTTTCCATTCATCTCCCCCGGTTCTCTCGCTCAGCCTTTTTGTTTCCCTGCTCGGTTCGTCCCCAGCGGAGGCTGAATTATGTTCCTGCATTCAAGGGCAGCCCTCCCTATTTTAAAAGACGCTGTGAATAAAGAAAAAAAAATGTGAGCATGTAAACACTTCCATTGTTGTCTTTTTTGATAACTGCTGGAATATTTTTAATTTGAGAAAATTGCTGAAATGAGCTGATGCTGACCTGCATTGACCCCCCGACGCTGCTGCTGTTCTGTCTAATGACTCTGCTGATTTCTGTGTACAGATTGAAATTATTTCAGTATTCGTTCTTTTTATTGAGACTTGGCACCACTCAGCGCACCTGTTTTCCCTCACCAATCCTCACACCTGTCCCTCATCAACAATCGGTCCCTGCCTCTACAAACGACCTAGTCTGCATGCCGCACTTCGCCAAAGCTTAACCAAGTCAACACGTTGGGTAGCGTTGAGGTAAACAATTCACGGTGCCTGCCAGACGTCCCACTCCCACCACTTCTTCCTCCACTACCCCTGTTCACACAAGTTGTAAATAAATTTGCCAACGGGCTCATGACCACCACACCTCCTCTTTGCCATGTGCTTGGGCCCAGACCAAAGAACCAAAATTTGTTCCGACCAAAATCGGTCTCAGCCTGGACCAAATTGAACCACGGTTCAGACTTTTGCGGTGTGTTTTTTTTTTGATAGTCCTGACTTTCCATCCTTAAACAGGAAGTTCTGGTCGTCAGCCTGCACATGATGAAGAAATACCAGAAGTAATCATGAGCTGAGGGACTCTCTCAGTCTCTCCCGGTGTGGAGCCATGGACCTCAGCACAGCTACCAGTCCTCTTCTACCCTAACCAAGTGTTTGTTGCTTTACTTTGATGGGATCAGAAATCATTTTACAGCCATTTTCCACTTCTTCTCCATCCAGAACTAGGAAGGAAGGAATAACTGGAAGTTTCCTTTGAACCTTTCATAGTTTGTACAAACAGGGACCATGTTCCTACAGGGGACTATGACTATGTTCCTATGGAGAATTCCCCACGTTGTCGTGGAACCCACCAACATTCATCTTCTCCTCACAGTGATTTAGCCCTCGTCCGTCCGACACATGTCTAGTTACACTCATTACACCCCCACTCTTCATCCACTTCCCTTTAACCAGTTGCACAAATATTTCCGTACTGAGCAGCATCCATCTCCAGTGACGCGGGGGAAGGCGTCCGTCTTTGACAAAGTCCAGAGTTCCACATGTGTTGAGTGTCTGTAAGACGAGATGTGTCGTTTTCCCCATCTTAACCTGCTTCCACTTGTTCTTCTCAAAGTTCTCAAACACTGTCACAACTCCTGCAGAAGTGATGTGGTGGGTGAATGTCTTCACAAACACCATCTGTGCCGTGTAGGTGGCACGAAGCAGGAAGATGAATTCTAGTATTTATAATTTTTCCTCCCATTTTTCCACTCGGGGAGAAGTTGATTAGGATGTCTGATGGCACAGATTTACATACAAAAGCAGAGACACAGCGTGACACCTCTGTCTCTCAAACTCCTGAGTATTTTCACGGCGTCTTTATTAACCTGCTCACTACTTATGTAAGTTGGGGAAAAACCAACTTACATAACTTTACTTTTTCGATCCGACCTGCAGGAACATGGCCAGCAGCTGGTATCCAGAGGCATATTTCATATCTTTACATTAAACATGCTGGCATTGGACATACACAGATAAGAACTGTCCAGTAATGACTTTCTTATCTGTGAGTCAACTGAGCAAATGTCCCAACATCGTTTCATTCATTGAGGACGCGTTGCTGCTTATCTGTCAGTGACGCACAGCAAACTATAAACACAACAGTTTCTTTTTTTTTTAATGTATGAACATAAAAAAATCCATGTATATTTCATACCATACAAATTGTACACTAGTGTAGAAGTCACAGAGGTTAGCATCATGGTGATGTGATTCCCAGGTGAAAACCGAATTGTTTAGCATTCTGTTTAGCATAGTGCTAATATACCTAATATACATACCGACATAACTTGCAGCATGTTGCTTTCAGCCACAGCTACAAAAAAACTCCATGTCGTCATGAAATCACAGTGGTTTCATCAGTCAGAGAGACAAAGATTTCACTAGTGGCAACTCAAAGGTGAACTCAAGCTAAAGGCAAACCGGTTTAGACATGTAGGTAAGCTAACATGTGCTAGCATATATTTCGGTGAACTGTACATATCAGGACAGCACAACACAGCACGTAAGAAAAAAATATGTTCTTGCAGTACTTGCTAGTGTGTAACCAACATATTATGTGGTATTCCACGTGCAATACACCCATCAAGGTAGACAAGGGTCAAACTAATCACTAATATACCACTAACTAGGTAGGCTAGGGTTAGCAAAAGCAAAAGCGAGCAAACACTTGCAACATGGTGCCTTCGGGCCAGGGAACAACAAGAACACGTTGAAAACTAAAAGAGCTACAAAGAAACTCGATGTTGTCACAAAAACAACAGCACAGGAAAATGGCTTCATGTCAGTGAGAAAAAGATTTGACTGTTGGTGACTCAAAGCTGAACGAGAGCTAACGCCATGTACCTACATGTACCTACATACCTACATTACCTACAGGTAGGTAAGCTAACCTGTGCTAACTTCTGTTTTGGAGAACTGTACATATCAGGAAATGTGGACTAGTTATTTAAGACCTTAGAGATAGATTCTCCAGAAGGTTTCTCTTTGGGATGTGAAGTAGAGGCCAAACACAACCAGCACAAGCGCTCCAGTGTCAGGAAACACAAACCTTCTGACCTTTGCTTGTGGGAAATCAGCAGCGGTTGATTTCTTACCAAACCAAGAAAAGAGCATTAATTAAGGCTGCCACTTCCTGTTATCAACTGAACAGCAGATCATACTGAAGAGGACGTAAACATATAGGAACACTGAACCGCCTCGGGGAGAGAATAAAGAGCAACACAAGGCCGGGTCAGAGAGCGTACATGTCTAGAGGCACCGGTTGTTTCATGGCTATTGCCTCCATGTTACACACAAAGGCCTGTATACAATACACATAGACACACACAGATATACATTCATAGACTCTGCCACAATGAACAGAGCTCTAATGGCTCCTCCAGGCCGACCGATGCTATTCATAGAGCCTTCTGCCAAATGTCACTCACTCAAGGTTATGGACATAATCATAATAATGACAGTCGACCAAACAGGCAAGTTAAACCGCCTGCTGCTTGGTCACACAACCAGCCGACCAACCAGTCAGGCAAGTGGGCAGAACAGCTGATCGGGTTTCCTGCGAATCACTCGACTGAGTGATTCAAACTGAGTCGAGTTAAACCGGGATGTCTTCCTCCTCCATGTTCTTCTTCTGCTGGAATAAATTCCTCGAATCAGTCCTTGAAAGAACTCTCAATGGACACGTTTTCTGTTGACCTATGACCTCACTGGGCCACGTCAGACAAAAACGGTACAAACTAGCATCCATCCTTTGCAAGACGACGCTATTCAAGCCGCCCTCCAAGTTATTTTCCCGGTATAGAAGCTGGTAGATTCATTTGACTCATACTGCAAATATTGAAGGTCTGACTTCTCGTGAGTTTTTTTTTTTTTTTTTACATTCTGGCATTTAAAGCGAAGGGGAGTGTGTGTCAGTGCTGCGACGCTCCACCAGCTCTTCTGTCTCTTTGCATCTGTGCTGCACTGAACTGAAAAGTGCAAAGTGAGATTGGTTGCTTCATACGATGTGCCAATACGGAGGAATGTCTGTGCTGGCACACGTCCTCCCCGGTGGCCCATGACATGGAATCTGCCTTTTCATAACCAGACGGTATCTCCTGTAAATATCAGTCCTTGGGCTCGTTGTTATCTTCATCCGTTGTATGTTTGTTCTTCACATTGTCCATCTGCTTAAAAAAAATGCAGAACGCCAATTCACTGTCAGAATGCTGGCGTCTGTCCTGGAGGAGAAAAGCCCCGCCCACTCACACAGCACTGGCAAGTTAGGCTTTATAGCAAGAGAACATGGCAGAGTTGTCCCTCCAGCGCAGGAGACACTGCTGTTATAGGAGGGGGGTACATGAGGAGATACCAGCAGATACCTGACGTACCAGAGGATGTAGCTAAGTCAAGTGCACTTTGTGTGGCTCAGCCTACAGGGGGCGCCTCTGGGTGTATTTATTGTAAAAGCTCTTGGCGATTGTTTTCCACTTTAACATTTAACACTGACGGTACTGCTACCGATACATACAACACAGGCATACTTTAGATTACCGTAATTATGCAACTGTTTGCGCAGTAGGAAAATGTCTATTGGTTCTTGAAAGATGAGAAGTTGTCACTCAGTTCCTCTACCTTGTGTAAAGTAGGGGATTGACGGCAATAACGTCTCTGTTTCTCAACGTTCCCGGAAGTTGAAAGGTTGCACCTCACAGCCAAGTTGCTGTCATTATGGTAAGGACTCACCAGCTTCTGGCAACAGAGCGAACAGGATTGCCGTAATGACAGCAACATGGCCGTTTTCTCCTTCTAGCTCCTTCTTCACACCAGGTAGGGGAACCAAGTGACACATCTGAGCTTAACTACAGTACTCAAAGTATGCTAGTATGAATGTATCTGCCAAGATACCATCTGTATTAAAGGGTTAAAGACAATTGGTTGCCATGGTAATGAACATGTACATGAATATATACAACCTGTGGGAGCAGAGCAAACACAAAGATCCATGGATGGAGAACTTGACAAAAAGTACCAGTATTTGTCCCAATGTCCAAAAAGTACCAGTATTTGTCCCCGTTCACCAAAGCCACCAATGAATTCCTGCACCAGCTCTTCTTCTTTTTCCACTAGCGCCTGATGATTCTAGAGATTTCGACCTGGACTAAAGTGGATCGATGGACTGTTGGAGAAGCATCGGTCTGTTTACTGAATGGAGCCTGGTGGGTGTTTTGGGAGAAGCAGCCAGTGGGGGTGTTTTGATTAGCTATGACATTTCACAGGAGTGACTCACAGGATGAACAGAAACACACTCTGACCGTCCTGTCTGTAGGACGACGGGGGTTTGAGGGGTCCACATGCCTCGGTGGAGGGCAAACTCAGGGGGGGGTCAGACGTCAATCATGCTGCTGCGATATGAGAAATGTCTGTCCTCCGAACAAGTATCGGCCTTGCCGGCGCTTCAGACAGAGTTGAACGCATACAGAGCACATTAATGCTTTGTAACATAAAATAAACACGGCTACTCTGAAATGTCAAGCTCTGTAGCCGACTGACGTTGTCGTACGGTTCTGACATTATTCAGCAGGATTAACGAGGCTGGATGAGCCTGATGGGCTCAGCCCGAGGACGGACAAACGGATGTGGACTTGGATGTTGGATAACGAGTCGATGTGTGGTACGGTGACTAATCCCCCCCACACACACACACACACACACACACTCACAAACCTCATCTGTCAGCAGTATGACACCGACAAAGACCTAAACTAGAGGAGAAAGCAAAAACTTTTCCATCCACAGAAGCAAACTGTGCCTTGGCCTCAGTCAAAGTGTTTTGCGTTCCTGCTGCCTGCTGACCCAAATATCATCACTTTCACCTTCTGCTCACCAGCCAGACTTCTTGGCGTTCATTAGCCATGTTGTCAGCCTCCGTTCCTGCAGCAGCAAAGCTCAGGCATCAGCTTGATGATCCCCAGTGTTCCATTGGTGTCAGCGTACTTATTATTATTATTGACTATTTGTACCATCAGACAACGGCTCCTGAAAACTATGTCACTCGGTTCCTCTACCTGGTGTGAAGAAGGAGCTAGAAGGAGAAAACGTCCATCGCTTCCTGAAAGTTGACAACACCCATGTTGCTGTCATTACGGTAATGACAGTTCCCATTCGGTGGGACGGTGATAAGCAGCTCTCATTTATCATGGGATCGACACCAGCTCAGTGTTGGCCTGTGTGCTGAAGGCAGTCAGTTTGAGGATTCAAACACTTTGACAAACTCCATCCTTCAAAGCTCTGGAAGCGTTTAACTCCACAAACCGTCCACAGCCTGTCCCAGAGCCCAGGGTGGGAGTCACGTCTTCTCAGTTCTTCAGCTCAGAAAGTGGCGGAAATGTCAGTCTCTCGTCTATGGACCCACAACTCCACTGGATTCTTCGGGCCTTGGTGGAGCATACATGTAGACACATGCCCTATCAAATCATTCCAAAAGACTGAGCCAACAGGAGCTGAGCGTCTTCATCAGCCAGCATCGTCAGTGTAGATTCAAGTCCAGACCAGACCGAAGACCGGAGGGAACAGCTCAGGCAAGAGCGTCAGTGGTGCTGGTCGGTTCTGGAAGTTCCAGAGGATTCTACCTGTTCAATTGCTGATGAAGGGTCAGACCGTCGCTAACATTCTGACCAATTTAATTACAGCAGCAAATGTTGAAAAGACACCCCTCTGGTGAGGGTCTATTAATTGTGTTGATGAAACATAGGTCTCAGAGACGTGACAAACATGGTGTTACACGCTGACATTACAGAGTTGAACAGAACGTTACACGAGCTTTGACTCGTGAACATACAGGTTGAGGTTTCCGTGGCAACAAACGTCTTTTATACTTGCACAGCATCCATCCTGCATCTGTCCACGGTCACGTTGGAGGTGTTTTAGAGAATGACAAGTTCTTTGCACCCTGTGATGTGAAGTGGCAGCAGCATCCTCTCCACCACAGGATGAAGATCCACACACTCTACGTGTTTTTAACACAGCAGGGTCACTGCAGTTCACGGCCGGTCCGTTACGGCCTGTACGCATGTGTCCTCTGCCGTTTCATGACGGTCCATTCCATTTTCTGCCGTTAACGCAGCGAGCGTGTCAGAACACAAAAGGCCACCCATCATGTTCACGTCAGCGTATTTCACGAATGCAATCAGTCCACAATGTAAATCAGCGCCGCAGCCGCACAGTGTTCAATCCCCCAGAAATGTGCGCTGGCGCCGCATGCATTTGTTAAAGGGCAGAGTTTGTGCAAATGCAGCGCTTTTAAAAGTTCAAATTGTCACGCTTTTGTTCCACCCGGAGGAACTGTTCATCGCTCTCTAGTTATGAGGTGAAACGAGTCGGTCTCGTCAGCGTTCAGAGGAGAAGCACCAGTCTGCGCTGGAGAGGACGGAGAGCTGAGTGTGTGCTGCGTTGGGTCCGTTTCTGTCTTTTGAACCGAGGACATCACAGGAGCTGGGTGTGATTGCAGCTTTAATCCCGACAGCTGAACACGGTCCAGACACCTCCTTTGAATCTCTGCGTCTGTTCCGAGCCTAGGCGTCGGAGGAAGTGTGTCAACACTCAGTCTTGTTTTGTTTTTTTTTAAATGATGATATGAAACTCGTGGAGTCGGGTTCAGTCATGGCTCTTTTTCCACGACACAGTTGCAGTAGGTTTTTTCCGAGACAAGCGACTTCCCAATGTGTCTCTGTCCCCACCACAAACCACACCGTGGTTCTGTCGTGGTTCTTGACTCAAGACTTCCGTGTCAGTGAGACGACTCTTCTGGACAGAGCTCACACGTTTGCACCTGGAATCTTCTCACCCAGTTTAAGGGACTAAAACCTTGGTGTCTGGTTGTTTTTTCTCAGATCATTTTTGAAAGACCTGTGTAGCGTGTAGCTGAGCGTATGTCGGAGGCCGATAGAGCCACGACTGACACAGATTTCAAAACACCAACCCACCATCTGACCAAACACAAGAACAGACTGACAACGACCTCGCTGGTGAATTATTAACAATCCAGTGTGTCTAAAATGTGAAACATCAGCAAACAACACACACACACACACACTTACATAAGTGCTGACCCATTTGGAGACATTTCAGAAAACATCAAATATGACCGATAACCCAGTAATATCTGGAACACTGCAGATGTTCGGAGGAAATGTCCTGTTAGGAAATTGCACACAGTCATTCTGGTCTGTGAGACATTTTTCTGAGCATTTTGGTTTCCTACAGCCAGAAAACGACACCTCCTCCTCCGAGTGACTCACTGCCCCCCCTCCATTAAAGTAGAATGGGACTCCGGGACTCTTTGTGGAGTCACATGTGTTGATTGAGTCATCGGCCACAAACGAGGTTTCAGGGCTCATTTGGGAGGAAATCAGATTATTTTAATCCCATTTCCTTTAACCCGTTAACACCGACAGTATCCCCAGTGCTACATTTGTGCTAGCATACTTTGGAGTACCGTAATTATGTGACTATTTGCACATATCAGTAAACGTCGAACGGTTCCTGAAAGCTGAGAAGTTCCTGCTTCCTCTACCTGGTGTGGAGAAGGATCTAGGGGAAGGTGAAAATGGTGATCTGTCTGTGAAACTTGGGAACGGCCATGCTGCTGTCATTACGGTAATCCCACCCGCTCTGCTTTCAAGTTATCACCTTAGAGATGGCAACTTGTCTGTGAAGTGCAACTTCACAAAGTTTCTCCTTCTCATAGCCGTCGGAAGCCTTCAGCTTCTGATACCGATGCAGCTGGTGTCCTTCAGGTTGTAGATTGAAGCTCATTTAAATCCTCCAGAGCCATTCAGGACGTCGTCCCATTCCACCACTTTGGCTTTCTTCTTCCCACCAGATAGAAACCAGTGAAAACATCTTTAACAGCTTCATTTGTTTCTCCACTGTCTCCACAATCTTAGCACATTTAGAAGAATGGATGTCGCTCATTAAATTCACCACCCTCTTGTTTGTGCCCACCACGGGAAGAATGGGGGGGACGTAGAAGGCAAATACTGAATTTGGGAAAAACAGACGGGCTGATACTAACACATCCACAGTCTCCTGTTGCTGTTAGCAACAAGCAACAAGTTCAAGGCCTCGAAGGTGCAAACGTCCTGTAAATCTCATCCCCTTTCTACAAATGGTGTTTCTCTTAAAGACTGAGACCTGCACATTGCAACTCCACTC
>CAAKHB010005522.1:0-12021 GCA_901007665.1 Aeoliscus strigatus | reverse complement strand
CCAGAGCGTCATAGAGCGTGTATGTTTACTGGAGCCACATCAGAGATGAACGTGACGCTGCTCGTCGGTCCATCTACTCACATCAGAGGCCATGAAACTCACCTGAGGAAAAAAAAAGAAATCTGTTGTTGTTGTCTAATTTTTTTTTAATGTGATAAAAAAAGACAGCAGACGTGTTTTTTCAACATGTTTTAATATACGTGGTCCATTTTAATCATGTTGTGTGGCTTTTTTAAACCGTATTTCTTTTTTTATGATCGTTTATGTTCTAATATATATTGAGCCACTAGCTCATCCAGATTGGGTTTCTGACCTTTATAATGATGTGCGCATAAACAAATAAACAGAGCCTCATGTTCTCCTGAGCTTAGAGTTTTTGTGGAGTAATTCATACATTATTAGCTCTGTTTGTTTGTGTTTTTTAATGTGATTTTGTCCGAACTGAATTTCTCTGGGTTTCTCTCAGCTGAGGCGTTACCTGGGGATCTGGGGATCGATTAGAAGTCACTTCATGACTGTATTTACTGTCAAAGCATTTTAACGTATGGACACCTGAGCATATATACACATTAATACACATTAGTGTTGAGTGCACAACTGACAGTTTCATCTGAGTTCGCTTCAGGGACGTTTCTGTTACTTGAACAAACGGCTTCTTCCCTCCAGTTCCTTTTTTTGTCATTATGCAGCTACTCGTCTTTTAAGAAGAGCAGCTGACCCCTTTTTGTTGCAGCACATATCTGGTTTTAGAGCAAATCTCGCCATGTGTTCAGAACACCCAGTGTATAATTGCAGCACATTAAAAGCTCATTTAAACACCGGCAATTACGTGTGGTAACAGAGAGACACCAGCAGCATTCACAGAGTGAATGTGTGTTTTCAGAAATAGAATTGCATCGTTACCGCACATGAAGTCTGAGCGATTTATGTCAATTTTTCTTAAAGTGATAATAAAGTCTGAGACTTTATTGACAGATTGTATCTACATTTACAATCAGTATGATGATTTGAATTGGATAAAATAAAATAAAACAAACTAAAAACATTCAAATGATGGAACAGCGCAAACTTTTACAACAATTATAATGCAAATAAAAGATAATAATAGAATTTTATGCTATGAACACAGGAAAATCCAATGCATGCACATTCACATCCAGTGGACAACAAGCTGACAGTTCCTGTGCGACACATTTTTCATTTGCATTTATCATCCAGTTAATCATAAAAGCACCTAAAGATTTGTCTTATTTATTTGTAAGTCCTAGATGGAGCTCTCTGTCAAACTCTGATGGAACAAAAACACACTCAAGTGTTGTTCAGGAAGTAAAAGTTTGTCAAACATGGTGCATGTAAGCTAATGCTACGAGCTACGAGGAAGCTAGTGCTATGAGTGGGGGCCTGTGCCTACGGCCATTGAGCAGGTTGTCCAGTAATTGTAAGGTTTGTAGCTCAAATCCCAGTTCCTGTAGACCAGTGCTCCCCAACCTTTTTTGGCTGAAAGATCATTAAAACCGTCTGCGGTCTGCTCATGCTGCCACTAATTCCACCTTGTGGGGTCTGAGCCTCCAGCGCGTTCGCTGACGAGAGACGGCTAAGTCCATTTTAATTAAAAGACTAACTGGGACCCAAGTGTATGGAAAAGATTCGGTACTCTGGACCTTCTTCACCGACTGGAGACTCTGGAGGGGGGACGTCTTCTACATTGAACTGTGCTCTAAATAAATGTTTCACAACTCAAAACTCCACTAGAGTGGATGACTGGTGTTTGTGATCATCTGATCAATACCTTTGTGTGACTCCTCGTACCTGTGCAACTACCTCACAATATTAAGCAGGGGTAAAAACTGGTTCAGGATTTTATCTCTTTGTGTTTTATCCAGCTCAGCTCCAGTTCTATGGGGGGCGGGGGGTGTAAGCAAAGACTGAGGCTCAAATGTGCTGATGTTTTTTTAAATTGACTGCAGGTCGAGTTTGTTGTTAAACTTGAATCATTTAACTCTTGAACACCGACGGTATCCTGGTGCTACATTGGCGCTAGCGGACTGTGGAGTCACGTAACTGAGACTATTCCTGAAGGCTGAGAAGTGTTCCTCTGTTCCTCTACCTGCTGTGAAGAAGGAACTAGGAGAGGAGAAAACGTCCATCGCTTCTTGGAAGTTGAAAAGTTGCACTTCACAGCCATGTTGCTGTCATTACGGTAATCCCATTCACTCTGTTGCCAGAATTCCCGCCAGTCATTACCGTAATGACAGCAACTTGGCTGTGAAGTGCAACTGCTCAATTTTCAGGAACCAATGGATGGTCGTTTCTGATAACGCAAATATTCATGTAATTATGGTACTCTCTGCTAGCATGAATGTATCGACAGCGACACCGTCGGTGTTAAAGGGTTAAAGCCTCCCTGGAACACTCTGACCTCTGTTGGCTCCCGTGGTCCGCTTGTCGTTCTCCGTTCACACTCGCAGCGTTTGCGTTACCAAGTGGTTCCTCTCAAGTCCCAAGTGACCCCAGATCAGGTCTGAAACGTGAACGCACCTCGACCTGGTTTGGGTTTGAGCATCAGCTCAGAGACTTTCAGGTTTTCTTCCGGAGTTCTCTCTGACCGACCAACTGACCTCCTTCACCGTCCACCTCCTCCAAGTCCTCCGTCTTCGTGGAGCTGTTGGCTGGCGACCTGTTCAGCAGACAAATCCACATACTGATTTCATCCACAGAATTTTTTTTTGTCTTTGTCAAATTGTTTCTTTATTCAGGAAGTGAGATGACGTCCCATAATAGTCCTGTGACAGTCCACTTTTTTCCCAGAGGAATGGCGCTCTGCGCCGTGACCTTCCCGCCACGCGCTGCCATCTGTCCTCTGCAGGCCAGTGTGCGTTAGGGTTCCTTGTGTGATCCGTCTGTGTCAACTGGCGTCAGACGGGTCAGGTGGTTCTGGTCCGGACCAGGAGGAACCAGATGGCTTCGTGGTTCACTGAGTGTTAACAGCAGCCGTGAATATTTCTGGCCACTTGACGTTTTGAGCCGTAAACGTGGTTTATGCTCTTGTGTGGTGACAACGCCTCGAAACATTGACTCGCAGTGTTCTGGGTACTCCATAAATACTCATCACGGGTGATGTGTGTGTCTGTGTGTGTGTGTGTGTGTGTGTGTGTGTCACCCTCCTTCAACCTCCTCCAGTCAGACATTAAGAGAAGTGCGTCGATCAGGTCGCTGCAAGGTGATAAATGAGGTGAAACCTTTTGAAGGTGCCAGAATATCTAGAAGCTTCTACCAAGGAACACCACTGGCTCCAAATGTTTGTTTTCAACAACGATCGTTTATTGCTAAAACAACGTCCTCCTGCGATGTCTCTTCGCCGTTGTTACACTTCAGGTCAAATCATAACAGACCAGAGACAAAAGCACCAACCTGTTTATTCTACATTTTATTTCCTACCTGCCGCGGTGGTATCGATTGAAATGGCGTACAGCAGTGCTCGCGCTGGTGTGTGCAGATATTGTATAACATTGGGATATTGACTGGAGCATTGTGTGTTTTGTGGCCTAAAGGGAAGAAGAAGCAGAGCTGCAGCACTCAGACGTAACCTGGGAGTGAAATCCCACAGCCTCAGCTCCACGTTGGCTCCTCACACCGGCCTCTGACCAATGAACACAGGAAACAGTGCTGTTAACATCTAAATTTAATTACTTTTTTTTGTGGCTGTGCGGTCAACACAGTTTATTCATGTCACGCCTCCTGAGATGTTCTGCAGATGGGTGATAAGTAAAATTGCCGTGTGCAGACTAACCACTTTGTATGTGAAGGCGCCTTCGTCCGCCTTCTGGTGTCCAGCTCTTCGCTCTGTGTCCTGGAAACAAACACGTCATGCGTGTCCGTACATCACAGTAATTGTGGTGCCTTGTCGCATGTGCTTCATCAGTGAGACGAGAGAAGGCGACGCCGGCAGTGTGACGGTTTCACGGCGGACTGACCCGTTGGTTCGTTCCAAAGAACGTTCCAGTCTGACGGCTGATTGGACGAGTGCACAGGAGACGTGAGACCATGCCTTGATTCTCTATGAAATGTGCGTGACTTTTACTGCTTTTATGTTTTTAGAGGTAATAAAATACATGGCATTAGTCTCATATTCTTCTTCTCCTTCTTATTATATCATCATGATCATGATCACAATCCCAAAAACAAAGTCAACAACAACAACAACAATAATATGTATCATGTTGACACCACAGCACAATGCACGTCTCCATT
This sequence comes from Aeoliscus strigatus, assembly GCA_901007665.1. NCBI lineage: Eukaryota > Metazoa > Chordata > Actinopteri > Syngnathiformes > Centriscidae > Aeoliscus > Aeoliscus strigatus. The sequence continues at coordinate 7,770 of CAAKHB010005522.1, read as the reverse complement.
TGTCTTTTGACGCCGTCTAGTGTATAATAGTGGTAACAACAAGTGTTTCCTGATTGGCTTAATTTGTGATGTGCTTTTCTCTGATTGGTTCATATAATTTGCGCGCTTTGTAAGTATGTTCCGGAAGGAAACATAAAGCGTACACGTTTTCGCCTGATATATGTGACTTCATTTCGAACATGAAATATACACAATTGAAACTATAAATATATTTTTGTAGCACTAGTGCATTCAGTATAGTTTACAACTTGAAAAGCACGTTTTTACAGAGTGAGAAATGTGACAACTCTGTTCCCGCGTTCGGTTTCCATCCGGAAGACAAAACCGAACGGACCAACTGCCTCACAGGTCGCGGTCACGTGACTTTCTGCGCATCAAAGCAAGCTTGGAAGTAGTTCCTCACAGGAAATGCTACTCCGACTTCGAAGGCTTGAAGCTTGTATCGGAGCGTCGCTGTCAGACGGCCATCGGCACATATCATTGTTGTTTCGGTTATGACGGGTGTACGATAGTTTCCCTCAAAATACGACAATTTTGAGTCTCTGGTGCAATAAACTACATTTCCCACTTGGAAACACCGAGTGGAGTTTCTGTGAAGCAGCGTGAACAACATGGAGATCTTTGGAGTGTGTCTGTTCCTCCTAATGTTCGGTGGGAGTCCGGCCCGGGGTGATATAACGGACGGAAACGTGGAACATTTAAAAAGAGAACACTCGCTGATGAAACCGTACCAGGGTAAGTTAGCGCGGTTAGCTTGTATGCTAGCTGGACTTTCTACTTCCGCCGCGCGTTTAAAAGTTGTTCGACGACAGGTCCCACGTCTGGGACATTTGGGTTAAGGGCTGAAAGACGGGTTGTTACCAGCTGACGAGGCTATACACGGTTTAGAAGAGCACTCGTTGAGCGCCGACCTTCACCGAGCAGCTAATTTCACCCATGTTGTGATTTCCACTCAATATGATCGTCTGCATTCTTTCGATCTACTCTACTAACTTATTGATCATCAAAACATGCCTTCGTCACTACTAGTCAAATCCCCCTATTTCACAACGAGTAAGCATTTGTTTTTCATCGAATTGAAAAGCAACAAATCAGAAGTGAAAAGGCTGTTGTGGTTTGGTAATCCTCCATATGTTCCCGTCCTTTCCTACCCCTGTCCGTAACTTCCTGTCTCGCCTGTGTGTCCATCAGGTGTCGGCAGCAGCTCCACCAGTCAGTGGGATTTTGCAGGAAGCACTTTGGTGACGAGCTCATACGTCCGACTCACCCCGGATGAGAGAAGCAAGCAGGGATCCATCTGGAACACTGTGGTGAGCAGAGACCCCAGAGGGATTGCTGGCGGTCTGTTACGTTTACCTGTTTATACCCACAGTGTCCCCGGCGCTACATTCACACTAGCATACTTTGGTAGTACCATAATTGTGCAACAGTTTGTGCTATCAAACAGTTCCTGAAAGCTGAGAAGTGTCACTCAGTTAGGAGAAGGAGAAAAGTGAGAACAGCCATGTTGCTGTCATTACGGTAATCCCATTTGCTCTGCTGCCAGAGGTCAGTGAGTTATTACCGTAATCACAGAACCTCAGCTGTGAAGTTCAACTTTCTTTCAGGAACTGCAAACAGTCGTGAAATTACTGTACTCTAAATGCGATGCCGCTGGTGTTGTGTTCACACGCTGGTCGTCAATGGAGAACCAGTTCTGAATATGGCGTAAAACAGATGTTCTGCTTACCGAGTATAAATATTTTGTGTTGTTCAGCCTTGTTACCTGAAAGACTGGGAGATGCACGTTCAGTTCAAAGTTCACGGATCGGGGAAGAAGAATCTCCATGGCGACGGCATCGCTCTTTGGTACACCAGGGACAGACTGCATCCAGGTAATGTAGCTCTGCTGACACGTGCCAACGGGGATGAACGGAGTCTATCACCTAGGAGCTGGAGGACAGAACGGAAAGTGAATCCGGAGTCACATTCATGTTCAGTCTGCAGTCAGTGTTTGTTTGTTTGGATTCAGTGTTTGTTTGTCTGGAGTCAGTGTTTGTTTGTCTGGAGTCAGTGTTTGTTTGTTTAGAGTCAGTGTTTGTTTGTCTGGTGTCAGTGTTTGTTTGTTTGTTTAGAGTCTGTTTGTCTGGAGTCAGTGCTTGTTTGTTTGTTTGTTTCGAGTCAGTGTTTGTTGTCTGGAGTCAGTGTTTGTTGTCTGGAGTCAGTGTTTGTTTGTTTGTTTAGAGTCGGTGTTTGTTTGTTTGTTTAGAGTCGGTGTTTGTTTAGAGTCAGTGATTGTCTGGAGTCAGTGTTTGTTTAGAGTCAGTGATTGTCTGGAGTCAGTGTTTGTTTGTTTGTTTGTTTCGAGTCAGTGTTTGTTGTCTGGAGTCAGTGTTTGTTTGTTTGTTTAGAGTCAGTGATTGTCTGGAGTCAGTGTTTGTTTAGAGTCAGTGTTTGTCTGGTGTCAGTGTTTGTTTGTTTAGAGTCTGTTTGTCTGGAGTCAGTGCTTGTTTGTTTGTTTGTTTAGAGTCAGAATGTGACTATTATCGACATCCTCCAGATTTTCACCATTGTTGACACTGAGGAGGGAAACGTTCAGAACTCTGAATGAATCATTGGATGAGAACGTCTGATCATCTCCGTCGTCCCTTCACCCCTTAGACGTCATCTTGATGAAGACACGTCCAGTGTGTTCATCTGACAAATGAAGGGAGCGTGTCCGTCGTATTCTAGAACTTTCTTCAGCATGTTGTTTGTGTGAATCAGAGGGGGAGAAGGACACACCCAGTATGTCGCTGCGGTCGCCCTGACCAGGACCGTGTGGGTCTCATGTGGTCTCTGCTCCGTTCTAGGCGCCGTGTACGGAAACCAAGATAAGTTTCTTGGCCTGGCTATATTTGTGGACACGTTCCGCAACGACCTCCACGGAATGGACGTAAGTGAGCGCTGTGACTGACTGCCGGTTGTCGTCTTCTCTCCAGGGTCGCTGTTTTCCAACCATGCTCTGTTCCACGGGCTGGCGGTTTTTATAGATACTTACTCTAACGATGACGCAGCCGACGTGAGTGGGCGCGCAGGTTTTACTTGTTTGCTTGTTTTTCCTGTCGCCCGACATGGAGCATGAAGTGTTTGAGCATGTCGACGTGAACAGAACCCGTTTGTTCCTGTCGTTCCTGTCGTTTTTGTCTTTACATTCCCACAGCCGCTGGAGCATGAGGACTTTTTTTGTTGAGTTCCACCTGCATCAAACGAGCGTCTCATGGGTCCTTAGTGACACCGAGCCATGATACATTCACACGAGCAGATGTTTGAGTACCGTAATTGTTGTGATTATCAGGAAACGTCCGTCGGTTCCTGAAAGCTGAGATGTTCCACCCCCAGCCAACGTCGCTGTCATTACGGTAACAGCTCAGAGCGAATGAGATTACCGTAATGATGGAGCGATGAAATCGATGGACCTTTTCTCCTTCTTCACACCAGGTAGAGGAACTGACTGACGCTTCTCAGCTTCCAGGAACCGTTTTCTGATGCGCAAGTAGTCAGGTAATTACGGTACTCCAACGTACGCTAGTGTGACCGTGGCGCTGCAGATAGCAGCGGTGTTAAAGGGTCGATCCAGAGAGCTCTGCCGTTTGAACAAAGCGTTTGTGCATTTTATTTTTGGTCATAATTGTTTATGTTTTTTCCATTGTTGTCGTTGATTTGTTTGTTTCCCTTCGTCGTTGCGTTCATCATGAACACTTTAAAGTGTGTTTCTCATGGGTTTCGACCTCCGTCGCCAGCGCTCCTTCCCATACATATCGGCGATGGTGAACAACGGCTCTGTGAGTTACGACCACGGAAAAGACGGCCGCTCGTCGGAACTGGGGGGCTGCTCGGCAGAGATCCGCAACAGACAGCACGACACGTACCTGGCCATCCGTTACTCCAAAGGACGACTGACTGTGAGTTTAAACGACCAAACAAACACACACAAATACCTCTGCAAACATTAGAATATCATGGAAAGTGATTTCATTCAAACGGGGACTTTTATGTGTCATATCAAATTTGGTTTAGATTCATTCAAACTCACATTTTCAAGCCTTTTTATCCTTCTGTGCCATTTATACTATTTAAACTTCAATTAGTGTATTTAGTGTATTAAAGTTTACTAATATATAAATATTGTCTACATTTCGGTTCAGAGCTTTCTTTTCCATTTTCCATGATATTCTATTTGTTTTTTTTAGATGTTTGTGTGTATGTTTATATTTCGATTCAGACTTGAATCTGTTCCAGTCAACGACCTTGTGCTTTAGTCAGCTGACGTGCGCCCCCTGCAGGTGATGGTTGACGTGGACGACAGGAACGACTGGAAGGAGTGCATCGATATCGGGGGCGTCCGTCTCCCCACCGGATACTTCTTTGGCGCGTCGGCAGCGACAGGAGATCTGTCGGGTGTGTGTGTGTGTGTCTGTGTGTCTGTCTGTCTGTCTCTCTCTCTGTGTCTCTGTGTCTGTCTGTGTGTCTTTGTGTGTGTGTGTGTCTCTGTGTGTGAGTGTCTGTTTGTGTGTGTGTGTGTGTGTCTGTGTGTCTGTCTGTCTGTCTGTCTGTCTCTCTGTGTCTGTGTGTCTTTGTGTGTCTGTGTGTGTGTGTGTCTCCGTGTGTGTGTGTGTGTGTGTGTTGCTGACTTGGTGTTAAAGTTCAACCTGGCGTGTTCCAGACAACCATGACATCATCTCCATGAAGCTCTACCAGCTGATGGTGGAACACACGCCGGAGGAGGACAACATGGACTGGACCAAGATCCAGCCCAGCGTCAGTCTCCTCAAGTCGCCCAAAGGTTGAACTTCTTCAACTTGAACTTCTTTCAAGAAAATTTTCACGTGAAATAAACAGAAAAATCTGGAATCTTGTCACGAGCAAAAAAACAATCTTTTTTTTGTGTGTAAAACTAAGTTTTATTTCTGTCTCATTTCAAGTGGACCTTTAATTTGGAGTAAGACCAATATTCTTTAATAATATTTAGAATCTTTGGAGGGAACGCGATAGACGTGTGTGCAGACGTTTAAAGGACCAGTCTGTAGATTGAAAAACTTCCTGTGCAGTCGCAAACATTTGAACCTGCTTCAGTCTGTTCCACGTGTCATTCCAGTTTAACCTATCATTTGTTCTATATTCTATATTTTCATAATAATAATAATTCTGACAATAGTTTAGAACCCTTCATTTTTGGCTGCTTTTTATACCGGTCCTTCTTTAAATTGTATTTTATTCACGTCTCCCTGTGCGTCGTGTCGTTTCCTCTGCTTCCGTCTTCCACAGACAACATCGACGACCCGACCGGGAACTTCCGCGGCACGCCGCTCACGGGCTGGAAGGTGTTCCTGCTGCTGCTGTGCGCGCTGCTGGGGATCGTGGTGTGTGCGCTGGTCGGCGCCGTCGTCTTCCAGAAGAGACAGGAGAGGAACAAGAGGTTCTACTGAGGAGGGGCGGCGTCTCCTCCTCCGATGTGAAGATTGTACACATGTTCATATCCCTGAAAGCACTGAGGGACGTTTGGTGATCAAACTCTGGACTTTGTCCACATGGTGTTTGTTTTTTTTCTTCTTTCAGGCTGTTCTACATGAGGGTTTTTTTATTTTTTAAGAATCAAACGTAGACTTAGGTGCGGGGGTCGTAGTGCGCTGGGTGAACGCCGGCGCTGATGATGATCTGGAATCTGATGCCGTGGAGGTAAATCGTCATGGTTACGGACGTAGTAAAAATCCAGGTGGTCACCGAGCGGCGTTCCTTCTTTTTCACCCGTACCACAAAGCAGGTTGAGGGAAAATGCAGATTTTTCAGTTGTATTTTCATGAAAAGCGACAGAAATCAGAGCAGACGTCTTGAGATTTTCAGTCTTTCAGGTGGGGGAAATCCAGTATTTCTGCTGAACCGGCGTTGTGGAACGGATGAGAACAAACGATGAAACGTGTCAAACTGAACTCTGAAGACGGGGAAATGAATCGGCTGCTTTCAGCTCGGTCTGGTTGTACGCGTCAGGCTTTGATTCTTCCGTGCGTGTCGTGTGTGTCTGTGTGTGAGATCCACCAGCGGTCAGAGGTCATGTCAACACTTCTCAGAGATGATTGTACTTCTGTTACTGTTGAAAACGTTCCCGTCAGTCTGTGTCGTGATGACGTCACGACAACGGCAGTGTGTTACCACGGTGACTGAACCTCCCTGAGGTCAAAGGTCGGAGACGGATGGTGGAATGATCCGTCAGACTGTGGACGAGGTCGGTTGTGGTTCGTTCAGTTCTGTGATGAGACTGAAAACGTCTTTTTTCATCAGAAGTCTCAGTCAGTCTCTCAAAATAGAAACGAAAATAAAACTGAATAAAAATGAATTAAACTCCTGTTTGTAGTTGTAATGTGACAGAACGTTTATAAATCGCTGCATCTCAGACAGACACACAGACTGATTGAAACTGGTTGTCATCACACACACACACACACACACACACACATCTGGGCAGTGCTCAAACTGACATGTTCACTGGTTTGGACAAATGAAAACAAACTCTGAACCAGAAACCTGACTGATGTTTCACCACTAGATGGAGCCAGAGCATCGATCCGCTGCCACATTGAAGACAGGGGTGTTTGGATACCGTCTTGGATACCACCTCTGTGAGGACCAACGCACCGACTCACGCTGGAGAAATCTGGAGAGTGTGTGTGTGTATGTGTGTGAGCGATAATCTGCTGGTGTGTGTGTGGAACATCTCCCCTCAGACATGGTGAGAACAATCCGTCCTCTGACGTTTCGATGACGCACACACTCATCCTGAGCAGAACGTAACAATAGGACACGGTCGACAATCACACACACAGACGACACAATAAGACGGACAGCGGGAACACGGCGACCGGAACGTTCTGGAGAAAGCATCTTTACGTTCTACACTTCGGTTTGACTGGGTGAGGCCTCCTCGTGCAAAACCAGTGTCTCCTGCATCCGAAGGAAAGCGGACGAGGTGACCTTTGACCTTCCAACATGGCATCTCAGACAATTAGACAGATTAGTCTTAGACAATTCGTCTTCGGACGTGACGTCCACGTTTCTCTGGACATTCCGTCTTGGTTTTCCTATGTCGCCTCTCGTCCGTGTGTCCGTGCGTCTCCAGCTCAGACAGGAAGCAGCGGCCTCGACACGCCGCTATCAGACATCACATCCATGTTGCCAGTGAACAAACTTGACAATCGGTATCTGCTCCGGCGGAACGCTCTCATCAGGGCGACTTTCATCTCCTGCAGCGATGTCACATGTTTGTGTTCACGACATAGAGATACCGCAGGAGGCTCCGCCCCCTCGCCGCACCAACGCTGTCATCACCCTGCTTCGGTGTTTCCACCTGACTGAGGAGCACAGATCAGCGAGATGCATATGTTAACCCTTTAATCCCCTCGGTGTTAAGTCCTATTTGACACTTCAGTAAAGTTTCAAAGACACTTTGAGCAGAAAAGTTGTGTAGTCGAGCTGCTGATCATGATGAAAACGGCTCCAAGCGACACGATCGCTGAACATTTGCACTTCAAATGTTATTTCTAGAAATGTTACCTTTCATTTTCAGAGGCAAATGCATAAAAGATGGAGGCGCGCGCCGGACGGCGAATCAAAGCTGACGAGCTGCTCGGACGTGAAAGAGTTAAAATCAGACGGAAGGAGAGAGAGTGAATGAAGGGAACGGGAGGCTTTTACGTTAATTCTGTGATTCCTTTTATTCCAGCGCTCACTCATGTTCCTCTCATCAATAGGTGCCCT
>CAAKHB010005521.1:0-16842 GCA_901007665.1 Aeoliscus strigatus | reverse complement strand
GTGGATTATCTCACAGAATTTAAAACAAATGTACATGTTGTTGTCTTTTGTAATAGCTTGCATTTATATAAACTGTTTTTCAAGCCTGAAGCCAGTAGTTTCTCTCTCAGTTAGTAACTCACGTTTACAAAGGAGGACATCAGCCAAATAAATCTCAACTGTGAAAATAATCCGTTGGTCGTCATGTTTCTGGCAGGATGTATTTTACATTTGTGAATTTATCAAAATGACACGGCGTGTGTTTCTTTGTGTGTGTGTGTGTGTGTGTGTGGGTAGACACTTAAAGAGGCCAGTGAAAACGCCAGGAAAGATTTCCACCGTGAGGCTGAGTTGCTGACCAACCTGCAACATGAACACATCGTCACATTCTACGGAGTCTGCGTCGAGAGCGACCCCCTCATAATGGTGTTTGAGTACATGAAACACGGAGACCTCAACAAGTTCCTGAGGTGCGTCTCTCCTCTTAATCACATTTAACAAAGTGGAATATTGACAATGCACTTTTATTACAAAGGGGCTTTCTGTAACACGCAGATGATGCGGTGTAAGTGTGTTAGAGGCTGATAACTGCTGCTCACATGGAGGTTCAGACAAAACAAATGTCAGGGAACAGAAGAAACAACAGGAAGACTTCCATTAAAAACCTGTCTACATGTTCACTCCCAGGGCCCATGGTCCAGATGCAGTTCTCATGTCAGAGGGTCAGACCACCAGACCTGTGGAGCTCACTCAGTCCCAGATGCTGCACATCGCCCAGCAGATAGCTTCTGGAATGGTCTATCTGGCATCACAGCACTTTGTGCACCGCGACCTGGCCACCAGGTTAATCGTGTTCTCAATTGCAATGTCATGTTTGGTTCTAAGTTTAGTTTCCTTTTGCAGATAATCACTCAGCTCCCCTCATTATGATTTTTGTTGTTTCTTTGACGTTCCGACATTTTTGCAGGTGCAAGTTAAGATGAATTTCATCTCAAAAAGTAATGTTTTTTTTAATGGACATGTTTGGACTCAACATTCATTGTGTTTCCAGAATGTAAGAGGTATGAAACAAGAAACAAAAGGAGTACTCACTAGTCCTACTGCTACACTGTTTCATAAGTCATAGTGTACTCATGTGTCAAACCTGATCCTTCAACTTCAACCTCAGGTCCACATACTTGTTTAACGACACAAATTTGCTCAAATATAGGAAAAATAATGACAACATTTAGCATTTCTTCGTTTCAGCTGCAAATATGAAACCAGTTAGCATGGTAAACGTTAGGTACAGTTTGCTGTTGCTTACATTTGGTGTCTTACAGAAACTGTCTGGTGGGTGAGAACCTCCTGGTAAAGATAGGAGACTTTGGGATGTCCAGAGACGTCTACAGCACTGACTACTACAGGGTAGGTGTATGTGTCGACCTCTTTTCTGGCCCTTCTTGTAGCCTCGCTCCTCCCTGCTGCATGGATCCCTTTCTGCTCCTCCCCTGCATGGGCATGACTGAAGGACTCCACGAGTGAGTGGCAGTGAGACATTTGGGATGGGGCTTCAACACTGAATCCAAAAACAAAAATCTTTATTGAAAAAACATGATCATGTTTTCTTTCGCAAAAGATAATCTCTCATAAATTAAGCATAATTCTTGCTCTCCCTACGCATGCTCACTTCAAGATGAAACACAGTATCACTGAAATAGTTACCCATAAAACTCTGAACTTATACTCTAAACTTATATAACATAATTCCTTGTTGAGACATGCTTTGCACTCCTACTGGGTCACTACAAATGTTTGCCGAGCTCTACACAGGGGCAATGCCCCCCTCAAATAAATGTCTTGCCCCCACAAATCAAAATTATAGAAGTTGAGAAAGCACAAAATAATATGCCCACAAAATTAACATAGTAGTTGAAAAATCTGTCTGCAGAGCTCCGCGTTGAATCTCGCCGCCGTGTTTAGTTTGTTTCGGTAGTCTGTGTTTTCCTTTGTTCACTTCAAGTACAGACTGAAAGTGAGCAGATCTTGGTAACACACTGAAACTCCAACAGGATGCGTTTTCACCCTGAGACCCGGTTTCAAAAGAATGCGTTTTCACCTCCTGCGATTCCGGTATCCGTCTGGACGATCGGCCAAAACTAGGCTCAACGTGCGTTTTCACTAGAGATGGTATCTGTGTGGACGGGCCCACATGTCAGCTGAAGGTAGAGGCCTGGCAAAGTGCAATCCACTTCTCCAGGTTGGGGTTGGACACATAGCTAACAACCCAGTTCCACGAGGAAAACCCTGCTGGAGCATGACGTGCATGCATGATGCCCCCTTCACATTTCTGACTCCCCCCTCATATAAAACCAGCCCTGTTCATGACGTGTGTTGCTAACGACCTGAATTACAACTACACACACAACTACAACGAAATATAATGTAAACAACCTGCTGTGAAAATGTCCGTCAAACGTTCCAAAGTTTAGAATGGCTCTGCTGCTTCTACATCAATCGATCTACCCTCAAAAGATTCTCTCTGATTGGATGTCTTGTCCCACAAAAAGAGCAGTTCTGATTGGATCTCTCATCCATTCGTCCTGCCCTAATGTTTTCGCCTCGTTTTCATTCGCTGACCTAAATGTCACTGATATTTCGTCGACTTTATATTTAGTATTTTATTACATTTTCGTCCACAAAAAAAATGTTCATTGATGATTATTTTTCTTCTTCCATGATATTAACACTGTTTGTACATGTACACTATGTTGCAAAAATGAAATAGAAATAATAGAAATAGAAAATACTCATATATAATACTCATACATCATATATCATATATAACAGTCATATATATCGTAAATAAAGTCTCACCTACTGTTGTGAAACAGAAGATAGAGGCTACCCCTCTGTAGTTTTTTGTGTGTGACGACACCGAGTAAACACATCCCCCCTCTTCAATAAAGCTGAGCACCAAGACAGTTGTCATGGCAACGGGCAAAGGCAGAGTTGCATCCAGCATTTCTAAGGAAAAAACTAATCAGAGAACTTCTGTTTAGTATTCTGAGGCAGTGCCAGAGGAAGAGGGGGGAGAAGGAGAGGGATGGAAATGTGGGAGGCAGAGGCAGGAGAGTGTTGAAGAGATGTAAGCAACAAAGGGTAGAAAAGAGAGATGGAAGGGTGGATATGGAGGAAACAGCAGCATGTCAAGGTAGGAAAACAAGACACAAAGAAATAAGAAGGAAAAGGAGAAAAGCAATAATAGAGTGATAAAGGAACATAGCTGTTCAGTACGGGAAACAGTTTACAGAAATACTAGAGGCAAAAGACCAGTGAGGGGAAATTCAGACATAGGACTAGGAGGAGAGGGGGCCAAGATGGAGGTGTGTGTGTGTGTGTGTGTGTGTGTGTGTGGTAAGATGTGGGAACTCAGTCATGCTCTTGCGTCAGACAGTAGCAAAGATGAGTCATAGAGAAATTGGAGGCCCACTCAGTGCGTGTGTGTGTGTGATCAAATGGAAGCAGAGGCACACGTCTGATGACGCTGCTACAGCGTCATCAGATCCCCTGTTACACAAGGAACCCGACAGACAGCTCAGCAGAGACATGAAGCCTCAGTTTAAACTCCGAGGCTTGTCTTTCCATTGGATTTGGACTGGGTGAATGCAAATACACCTCGATCCACTTGACCGTATAAGTTGTTTGTCAGCACCATTTCAGTAACATTTGTTGCCTATCACTAATTAACAGGAAGCTGTACACACTGTTACACACTGTGAAAAATCACATTGTTACCTCTGATCATCTATGTCTGTGGAAAACCTGAGGAAAGCAACATGAAATAATGGAATGACACACTGATTTTATGAGACAGTGTCATAGCCTACATGTCAAACTGGATGTCAGACCCAGTTTTTTGTGGGTCCCTGACTAGGATCAGTGTGGTTTGTCATAAGTGTCTAGGATGTCAGAGTTCCCCCAGTGTGTCGGAGGCTGAAGTTTAGATTCCAACTGTTGTTGAGCTGGTTATGGTGTGATGGTAACAGAAAACAGATCAATTAAATGTCAGTTTCAAGAACAAGAAAATACTCTCTATTAATCAATCAGTAAATAAATCGATTTACTTTTACGCCGTTGAAACACAATGTATAACACCCTGACAGCTATCGCAGCTGAGTAATTTCACTAGTGTGTTTTTTACAACTGGTCTTTGGGCCCTGACCAACACGGACAAATAGCATCTTAATGGAGCTCCTGAGCAGGCTGTAATGGAGCAGATATCAACTGTACTCTTACTCTGCAGTGGATCGTCTCTCCTCACAAGCTGCTGGTAAAAAAATGCACATTACAGCCAGACTTAACGTAACATATCAAAATAATGATTTTATTGTGTCTGTAATCGTTTTATTTGAGGGTTTTCCACTTGTTTCTTTTTTTTTTTTTGGTGCCTTTTACAAGCATTCATTCATCTTCCTTTGCTTGTTCCGGTTACGGGTTGCTGGTCGTGCTAAAGCCGATCCCAGCCGCCAACGGGCAGACGTTGGGATACACCCTGGACGAGTCGCCAGCTCATCACAGGGTCACATGAAGGACAGACAACAGTTCACACACACACTCACACCTAAGGACAATTTACAGTGACCAATTAACCTCAGAATGCTTTTGGAGGAGAGAGGAAGCTGGAGTACCCGGAGAGAACCCACACAGGCACGGGGGAGAACAACCACCATGTTGCGTAAACCTGCAGTTTATGTGGTTGTAGCCAGCAAGGAGACTGATAAAAAAACCCAAAATCAACCGACACACAAAAAGACCCAGCGAGTTGTGGTTTCCATAGCAACACCCTGGGGAATTAAGATTCAGGTTCCTGTGTAATAAGGGTGGGAGGAGCGAGACACATAAGCACCGGCCACAATGCATCCCGTAAGTCCTTTTTTAAGACTCAGTTGTCATGGTTACCACATCCTCCAGGAGGTCACTACAAACTCCTCGTCTCTATTTTACCCCATTGTAGGGTCTTCCTGGAACACTTAGCACAAATGATGTATATTTATAAGACGGCGAGGGAGAGAGACAGACAGGTGGGCGAGAGAATGGAACAGCATGTGAGAGACTGAGAGACAAAGACGACAAAAGCAAAGTAGATTAAGAATGACGGCAAAGATCCTTGACAGTGTCTACCTCGAGGAAACCAAAGTAAATGAAGTCCAAATGTCCAAACAAAGAGAATCCAAACAGGTGGAGAAGCAGAAGGTTTCGAAGGAAACCTGCAGCCGAAGGGGCACGTCAAAAAGGTGGTACGTTAAAATGGGTTAAATACACAGAGAAAGAAGGAAGACATGTTGGAAACTACCACAAAAATCCGACAGTGACACATGCCATAAAACAGATTTGTTCTGTAGCACACACACACACACACACACACACAAACAGGCAGGCAGTTAACAAACATTAAAAATGTAGCCAAGAAGTTCAAGTGCTCTGTATTAATATTTCAGACCATCAGAGGAAGTGATCGGCCATGATGAATAAAACAAAAAGACTAATGGGCGTGAGCAGATTCAGACACATAATATTGACAATAGATTATCATATACGAGAAAATGAATTCAACATGTTTGTACATTTGGAACCTTATAACAACACAGCAATATTGTTGTTGTTTTGGTGGCAGAACAAACAAACTGAACAAACTGACTATAACACTTAAGTCGAGTGCAATGGAAAGTCTGTCATGTGAATATGAGCTGCTCAGGGCCACCGCAGCAAACGTACAAGGTACAAGTTCTTCAATATGTGTGGCACATACAGAGGATTGAAATTTCAGTCTCAATGCCCACAGTTTACAGTACTTTTTTTGTATAAAAAATAGTATAAAAATATTCAACAAACTGTTATCGGGTAAAATAAAGTCAAAATTAAAAAAAGAAGAAAATCTAAGTCAAAAAGAAAAAACAAAAAAGTGCAACAGAGGGCAGAAGTCAGGGAGTGATATGAAGTGGCTGATGCAACTCTGAGTAGGAGCGTGTTACAGAGGAGATCAAATACAGTAATCATCAAAGTTTATAATCATCATTTTGGCCTTCAAACCTGTCAATTCGGTCAAAAAACAACAAAAGCGCATTTCCATTCATCTGTATTTTTACTGTTAAGGTTTGGCTTAAGATGAGATTAGGTTTAAAAATGAACTTTTAAGGTATAAAAACAATAATAATAATGCAGTATTATACATACTTTTCATAGGTTTATGTGAGTGAACAGCCTGCAGTTTTGTTACGTTATAAAGTGAGAAGATGTTGACTAAACACTTCTAGTGACATTTCTAGTAAAGATGGAGGAGCAGTTGATACCTGCTGGTTTGACTGACCACACATGTTAATACTTCTACAGGGACATTTTGGAAGAAAAACGATATACATTTGGAAGTGTATATGCATAATTTGGAGTATTAGTATTAGTTTCCTTGTTTTGGGGAATAGAAATGACCCACATGTGCCAGCACGTTTCTGAGGGTGTCCTCAGAAGTTCTGAAGTTCACTGACTGCACAACGCTGTCTGCGGTATTTGCCTCTGAACCGTTCATTGAGACAATGCTACTCCAGCAAGATCTTAACTTAATGTGTTTGCACAAATAAAAGCTAGAGCAACACAAATTAGAGGCAGCTGTAGATACGTGGCAGAAAAAGGGCCCATTATGGAGAGTAAGAAGTCCAGGGAAGGAAGGCAGATTTGTTTCCTGAGAACTAGCGCTGAAACTGATGGCTATCTGTTTGACCATACCCATTTTTATTGCACCATTAAATAACCTGCTGACTAACACAGAAACAGGTCACGAGTGGGTGCAAGCCATGAATAAAAGACATAAAGCTCAGGGAAAAAAAAATGTGCTATTTGTGCGGAGCAATGAAGCACAGATCACTGGTTCGATTCATGTTCGGAGAAGAAGAACTCGGGGGCACAAAGTGAGACAACTGAACTGAGTTACAGATACGTCTGAAATGATGCACAAGACATCTTGAAGTGGCTGTTGAAGTGTTTTGATGAAATATGCTGCCAGAAGAATAACAGGACATAGCTTTATTCGCATATTTGAAATAGCTTCAAGTATACTGTGAAAACATCAGCTTGCATCTGCAGCGTTTCTTAAGGGGAAAATCCTGCATTTCAGGGATTAACAGAGTATGTTTTAAACAATTAAATATGTTAATATCATTACAGATTTTATCCAAAAATAATTGCATGATAGCAAGTGCTGTTTCATGCCATCACTGGCTGTAAACTGCACAACACAAGGAGTAGCAGCAAGTAAAATATAAACACTTCCAAAGGCTTAAATCTGATCAGAGTGTAGTAAAATGACCAAACTGTCTATATTTTATTTTATTTTATTTTATTTTATTTTATTTTATTTTATTTTTTGCTGGAACTCTGCTGTACACGCAAGTTCACGTTCAATTATTTACTTTACTCCTATATCAAATAATTGCGATCGCATTAGCTGAGGTGCGTCCTTTTATATTCAGTGGACTCTCCCGTACATGTTTGAAAGACTATACAGCGTTGTTTTCCCTCCATTTAACCTTTCCGTTACTTACAAACATGAGGTGTGCTACAGCTGTGAAATGATGCAGTTCTCTGTGAAAAACCCTCAAACCCCATTCGCTTAAAGAAGCCTTAATTCAGCTTGGGGGAGGAAAAGTATTTCCAGTGCTATTTTAAATCTGCTGAGATTCCTGTTTGCACCAGGGGGTTGTTTTGATGTCTGTGTGACCAGGAAAACAAAGTTATTGTGTAAGTGCATCAGAGAATTCTGGTGTATTTGGACATCTGTTGGACTCCCAGCTCTCACAAGTTGTCTTCATCTTGCTGCAAGGTACACTAACTTGATGCTCTCTCTTTGTATGTGTGTTCCTGCTCCCAGGTGGGAGGTCACACCATGCTGCCAATCCGCTGGATGCCACCCGAGAGCATCATGTACAGAAAGTTCACCACGGAGAGCGACGTGTGGAGTCTAGGAGTTGTTCTCTGGGAGATTTTCACCTATGGCAAACAGCCGTGGTACCAGCTCTCCAACAACGAGGTACAGGACAGTCACTGACGTCATAGCGACGTGTCTGTTTCCACAACAGATCAGGTTTGAAGATCACTGATCTGTCACACTGACATGCTGAGCTGAACAATGGAAGTGCGTTCAAAACAACAGTTTATGTCAAAGATGGAATCTTTAGAAAGAGGCTCAGTACATCACTGTCTAAAATCATGTGTGACGGAGGAAACAGCGCTGCAGTGAATAAGGTGGAAGTTGTTGTTGCTGTAAAGCATCACTGTCAGAAAGATGGTGAGTGATGTAGCAGCCGCGTCACATCATGGATCCGACTAAACGATGTCAGCTGTTGCCAAAAAACTTTCAGCTATTGTAGTCCGGCATGGAATCTCAACCATGAGAGCTCTGGCTCATTGTCTCCATCAATGTTCTGTTCTAAGCCTTGTAGAACACAGTTTAGAAGATAAGAATACGTTGTGGCAGTAGGAGTTTATCGGTGTTGTTCTGTAGCAGCCGATGCTCCTGATGTGCAGGTTGTCACATTCTCAGGGTTTGTCAGCACATAAAACCAGGCGCAGACGTCCTAGTGTGTGCAACTTTATTGCAGAAGAATTTCTCTGAATATAAATGTGTCTGAATGTCAGGATAGAGGAGAGCTGCCCCCATATCGGCAGATGAATAAATAAACAATTGGCGGCCTTCTGAATATTTAATAGAGCTTACACATCTTCCCTTTTCTAAGGGCATAACCCATTTTCCGGAAAACGCTGTTGTATCAGAGACCTTCAACCCTTCACCTCAACCTAGACTTCAGCATTCAGCATTCAACTCTGGTTACAGCTTCCTCCCCATGTCAGCAGGTTTTTTAACACCGATTTTCTCCGGTTACACCCAGAATTAACCTTTAGCCTCGTCTTTGTCATTTACATCTATTAAATCTCTCCTTATTTGCAGTTCACTCACCTCCTGACCTAAATCCGATGCTCTGGTGTCGTCTACACAGGATATGGAGACGGTCCAATAAGACGTATCCAATACTTGCAGCTCTCACAAACTGATCGCTATCACAGAATGGAAAAGTAAAGGCGCATTCTGGACCCTTGATGACGAGAGTGATAAATGCAAAACTCCAGCTATTATGTTTTTAGGACATAAAGCTATTTAGATGAACAACTTTCCTCGGCTTAGATTATTATTATACCATATTTCTTCATGGATTCTGTAGGCGAACAGAATTTTCTGCTGTCAGAGTGTGATCTATGCTTCTTGTAAAAAATTGGGATTTCTCATCTGCATCGTGTAGTTTCCTCTCTTAGATCCATATATCATCATTCAAAAGTGAATGAAGTATTATTTGGGCAGTTTTTCCTCACCCTGACTGAGGGTCTAAAGGACAGAGGGTGTAGTGTTGTACAGACCAAGTCCATGGAGACAAGTGTAATGGTGATGCTGGGCTAAACGAATAAAATTGAATTGAAAGTCACATATGGAGGTATGACTATAAAGGTGTGGCCCTTCTTCCTTCACTGCTATGGAGAAATTGTGTCCGATTCCGTTATCACCCCGATGTTTCCCAACTTCATCACCTTAGTGAATAATTCACAGAGACGTTTTTACTGCGTGCCGCTGCAGTGAGGTGAAACCACTTCACTGAGCAGATGCTCCATCACCTTCACTCGAGCTTGAACTCGCAGAGCGTTGTCAGGTTGAGTTTGAATAGATGGGGACGCTCCTGGTTCTTCACTCTCTGGCTGCTGAAATGTGACAGAGCGTAGCAGAAAGTGTGATTTCTGTCTTCCTCTCTTTTCCAGGTGATCGAGTGTATCACCCAGGGCAGAGTGCTGCAGCGCCCCAGGACCTGTCCCAAAGAGGTTTACGACCTGATGTTGGGCTGCTGGCAGCGAGAGCCGCACATGAGACTCAACATCAAGGAAATTCACGGTCTGCTCCTCAATCTGGCCAAAGCATCACCTGTGTACCTGGACATACTGGGCTGATGCAGGAGGAGGGCAGAGGAGAGTTGTGTGTGTGTGTGTGTGTGTGTGTGTGTGTGTCTGTTTAAGATGTGTGAGTGGGAGCTGTGGTGTATAGAACTGTTTATGTGTGTGAGTACGTGAGAGATAGAGAGCAGAATGTGTGTGTGTGAGGTGCTGCTGTGCAGGATGGGAAACCACTAACAAACTCTAAAGGCAATCAAAAAGTTCCTTAACTCACCCACACCTGCTCCCACCAATGTTCTCCTCCTGTGCATCTTCGCTTGTTCCTTCCTGGACAAGTACCATTTAGCGTTGGGAGCGTCTTTAAAACTGCTTTATTATTATTGACAGAGGCCACATTGATCGAGTTCAATACACAGAACTCAACACGTGAACACACACTCACATGGACACACACACACACACACACACACGCACACACACACGCACACACACACGCGATCTGTCAAAGGATGGCGCACCGTGGAGATGATTTCCAGGAGCTTCGATCTTTCGCATGTAAATATGAGACCGTAAGATGGCGAGCTGTTCCAGAGGAAATGGCTCTCAGCGATGATGAGCCATGAAGACACTGTGGTTCCCCTTCCTACCCTGTCTGTTGGTCTGCCCGTCTGTCCTTCTGTTTCTCTCTCAGAACTGTACGTCTAATGCACACACAGAAAAATAGGACAGCAGGAGCACCGCAACACGCAGACAGACAGGGTGGGAGACAACACAAATGTTCTTACCTGTCGTTGTTGTCCAACATCAGTGATAAAACACACTGATCGACGACACAGTTCAAACTGAGGCAATGATGAGTGTTGGAGGTTTTCTGCAAGTATTCAGTAATTGTTAATGTCATATTCCTGAAACATTGATTTACCATTCGTGCAGACTGGTCGTACTATGGATGTATGCACACATGCTTTCTGTGTTTCACTGCTGTAACGTGGCGATGTGTGTGCGTGGGGGGCTGTCATACAGCACACAGTAACATGATGACTCCCCCTCTTCACCCCACAAAGTGACAGATGCTTCACTTGTGATGTCAAGATCCGTGTCGGAGGTCGATTGATTCATTTGTCCACAGCTGTCCGACCATCATCGGGTCTTAAGTGGTGGTGGTGGTGGTGGTGTGGGGAGGGGGGGCGGGTAGCTAAGGGAGGCTGGGTTTTAAGTGGTCAGATCACGGTCAGATGCTTGGGTGAAGGTTCGGTAGGAGGTGTGGTTCATGTGGTCAACCCATATTAAATCATCAAGGCTCTCACCACTTGGAAACCACGTGCGCTCGAAGACAACGCACACATACACAAGCCGTGTGCCTACTCCTGTCACGCCTCCATCCCCAACGAGCACACTCACACTGAGAGACACTCAGAACGGGCCGAGAAGGAAATTGAATTGTGCATGTTTTATTATTTGAGCGGTGCAGTGCTTTAGCCAGGCCCCGTCCTCTGTAATGGTGTAATGTATATTTCATTACAGCCTAATGGGCTCCATTAGCACGGGCTCCTCACAGACATTCAAGACTTATTGTTTTATGGCCGAGAAGGAGCGACAGAGAGGAGAAGTGGAGGGGAAGAAAAGAGAGAGAAGAGGCTGGAATGAGGAGCCGTGGTGAGGAGAAATAAGGAGGAGAGCTGATAGCATAGCATAACATACTGGGAAGAAATGGAGAGGAGGGATGAAGCAGCGGAGGAGACAGGAGTAGATGAGGTGCGAGTAAAAAAGGTACGAACAGGTCACTGAAGATTGTGAAGGTGAGAGAGGGGGGAGGGCTCTGATGGGACAACGTGAGAATGAGCATCCATCATTTCTGTGGCCTGACAATGATCTATACACTTCACGCTCCCATTACATTCCTACGGCTACCAACACACACACACACACACACACACACACACACACACACACACTCCACGCACACACTTGACCAGCAGTCAGTAATGTGCTGCAAATTGCGACTCACTAACAGTTTGTAGATACAACGGGTCAAATGCATGCGAGGAAACGTTTGTTCTTCCGTCGTTAAAAGAACAAATCCTTCTCTTTCTTTCTGCGTAAAAACACTCATGTAATCATATGATCGTGGAGGTCGTACCTGTTTCTTGACGACAGCACTTGGTGATATTGATGTTTGTTGTACTTGAACGGTTTGATTTTTTGCTGATTTCTAATAATTTAATTTGTAATCCAAGGAGCATTTTGTAGATTTCTTTCTATGTCTGCGGCTGCTCTTTGCAGCTGCCAGTTCAAACTGGTTTAATTACATTTGAACGGCAAACGTGCTGAAGGACCCGGGTGTATGTGTTTTTCTGTCAGGATCCCTCAGCCGGTCCTCGTGTGCTGATCTTTACCACAGGGATGGGTGCCTTAAGCCGGGCGGTCAGATTTGTAGATCTAGTTTTGCCTGATGCAAAAGAACTGTTCTGATTATCCCTCCCTGCTGGATAGACTCAAACCCTGCCAGGCACCGGGGTGTGTGAACACTGGACGACAACTGTGAGGCACAAACAAACAGCGTCAAAGAGCAACATCCCAGCTGGCCGCACTGTGCACCCTCTTTGTTTTCATATCCACGTATATATAAACATGTATAATGAATCGTGTCAAACCGAACAGCAGCGGTGTTTGGACAGGACGAGGCTGCAAGAGATGTTTGTTTGTGATGGAGACGCGCAACACTGGAGCTTTCCGTGAAACTGAAGATCGGACCGTGCCCCTGATCAAAGATGTCCGTCAAGGAAAGCAAAACAAAGAAAACAAAACAAAAAAACAAAAGAAAGTGACAACAACTGCTGTGTGAATGGACACCTCAGAAGTGAGGGACTGACAATCACAGACTTCGATCTCTCTCTCTTATACAAGTGACCTACTGTAAAATAGACAAACCAACGTTCCTCCTCTATGCTGCCTATGCTGTACGTGATACTGTACTCTGGTCTCTAGAAGTGCTACTTTCTCTCTTTTTTTTTTTTTTTTCGTAAAATGAAATTACACCGAGGGGACTGAACAAGAACATGTAGAAAATGTGAATAAGCTGCTGAAAGAAGAAGAGTTGCTAATGGCTTCTGAGAGTGTCAGTATACTAGATTGTACCTTTTTTTTTTTCGTAGGGGCAGAGGCCAGAGAAATGGGTGGCTCACAAACACACACAAAAAAATGACATACCCACAAGATGCACAACGGGTTTCACCACCTTCCCTAGTGTGTGTGAGGGCGGCAGGAGATTCAACGGAGGAATCGTGAATTGATTTGTTGTCACTAATTCATGATAAAGGATTTATGGCAGCTAACGTTTATGAGACCACTCGACTGCTGTATTTGTGCTCCACTAAAACCTGGCTTTCAGAAGTATTTCAGCAATATTAAAAGATATTTTGCTTTTGCCCACATCACCTCACCACCAAACTATTCGGCTGAGTTTGAGCTACCCCATTTGATTATTCCATGTACAGCCAGACACACACCTAGCTGGGTGTGTGTGTGTCAAGATCCGTATCATATTTAATCCCCTCGCGCTCGCAACCCTCACATGACAGTGGAAGTAAACAGAGCTTGAATATCATAAAGGTCATCTCGAAGATCACCTCTGTTATTGGTTGATTTTTGCCCAAAAGAATGTAACCGCAAAAAGTGCTTCTCCTGGCGGGAGGGCGTTGGGGCAGGGGTGGGAGGAAAAATGAATCTGTGATTCGCTAAATGAGCTATTTTCAATATTTGTTCTTTGGTTCTGTGCAATTCATGTCTGTGTTTCAAGGGGTTTGTTGGTGTTCTGGTTAGAAAAGAAGGATTGTGGGTGTTTTGTGGACGTGTATACAGTAATTCTCAGTACAGTAAGACATCTAAATCAATCAGATCAGACAACATCTCACATCACAACCCAGTTATATTTCCATGCCTCAAAAGAGTATTGTGAGAAACATCAGTATTTGGAATGACATGAGGTAAATAAAGCTGGAAGTATTCTGAGTGATGCATCTATGTGTCTTTGCGAGTGGGATGTTGTTTTGTACCACAAATGTTTTGATGCCACCCATCTGTGCTCTGGAAACACACATACACACACAAACACAGAGGAAACCTGTGCAGTCAGTTGATGGTGGAAATGATTCGACGTGATGGTGGCGATGATGATGATGATGATGATGATGATGATGATGATGATGATATTTCCCTCTGAATGTGGACCAGTCTGTCGTGATGCATTGTAATTAATAAATAATGTGTTATGTCAGATCAAAGCTCATGCCGCTGTATGTAGTACAATACAGGTAGTGTGTGTGTCTGTGTGTGTGTGTGTGTGTGTGTGTGTGTGTGTGTGTGTGTGTTCATGTTGAAAAATGGAAAAGATGCAAATTGAATTCAGGAATAGAAGTGGAGTGTTTGAGTGATGTTACATCGCTCCTGTTCTATTAATCCCAATATAAATCCAGTGTCTTTCAAGAAAAAAAACAAAAAAAACACTTGCATGGTTTGCAGATTAGCAGCATCTGAACTGCCAGTGAGCAGTTTGCAGGGAATTGTAGTAGCAGATTGGACAGGAGGGTTGGTGTAAATCCCTGATGTAATTAAGCAACAGCTGAATTAATGTGTTCTTTTTACACAGAGCTCTGTCTACAATTTATCTTTTGATTAAAAAAAAAAAAACATCATTGGAACGGAAATGAGAAATGCAAAATGTGGCACAAAATTCAGTG
Source organism: Aeoliscus strigatus (assembly GCA_901007665.1). NCBI lineage: Eukaryota > Metazoa > Chordata > Actinopteri > Syngnathiformes > Centriscidae > Aeoliscus > Aeoliscus strigatus. The sequence continues at coordinate 2,158 of CAAKHB010005521.1, read as the reverse complement.
TGCGCGTGCGCGTGCACGTGTGTCTGTGTAACAAGCGGTAGTAACTTCCCTCGGTTTACAGCGTACAGTTCCTGTACTCAGCATTTTAACCTCATAAGTAAAACTGTAAATCAGTGAAAACACACACAGACACACACACCACATATACAAGAGTGAGAGGAAACTATAAAAGCTGATAGTTTGTCTTAGGGAGACAAACTGACCAATTGCTGTCACTCAGTTCTGATATTGAAACTTGCAACAAGTAATTGCAAAGTCATGAGTTTTAAATCCGCCGCCTCCATCATTCTATGCCTGAAGACAGAACGGCCAAACCCTTGATCCCAATTAATACACAATTAACCTTCAAATATGAGGTGTTCAGAAAAAGGGGGGGGGGGTAATTTACAGACCTGACAACCAGAGGAATTGTTTTTACTGACTTTGCCAAGAGCGAGGTTTGGATTTTAGAGTAACTATGAATATGTCCTTGAATCAAATTTCATATCAAAAGACCTTTTTAAATCTTTCATCTTTCCTTTTCAGTGTGTCTGTCTGCGCCTGTGTACTTTATGTTGTCCCCCGTCCCCCCCGCCTGTTTCCAAATGGATGGATGGATGTGCTAACATTTAGCTGTTTTCTGACCAAATATCCATTACTGTCCATCAAGATGGAGTTCAAAGTCTAATGCAGCCTCTCAGATGAGGGTACATGAAAGTCCTGTTACTGCAGTCACACATCACCTGACCTGGATGACAACAACATGCTACAAAGAAAATAATGGCCGCCGAGCCACAGCTCAGTGTCTCTTTCACATGCCTTGGTAATGCTGTTTCTAACTATAGCCTGTCTCTGCCTCAATTCTATACCATTACCCATGGCCTCATCCCAGGAGGTCTAAAGACAGCAGGGATGAGCAACAGTTGCTTGGAGGAAATATGTGATTATTACACAAACACACAGGAGCACAACGGAACTATTGTTCACTGGAGACAAAGAAAAAGTCAAAGCCGCCTCATAATGACACAGAGCCATTAGAGATTTTTAGGGTACTGACAGGCCGTCATTAGTGGTTAATCAATCACCACTGCACCTGTGTAGTGACATCAGCACCGCCACTGACGTGCTCCTACGTGTGCATGAGCAGGAGGGGTTGAATTATGGATGTTTCCATGGACAATAAGAATGTGTGTCAAATTTGTGTCTTTTTTCTGCTGAAATTTGCCCACGTTTGGCCGTCAGCACCAACAACATGCTGCAAAACGTGTAAGATTTGTTCAGATCTAGTTTCTGTTCGACGCCGTCAACTACACCAGAGAAACAGAAATGATCTAAGACACTGCAGGAGTGTAGTACAGTGTATTCTGAATGCAGGAAGTTGTCTGTGTCACTCTGTGTTTTTTTCTCATGTTAGAAGGATTATTGAGAAAAAAAAACGACAACGACTGAAAATAATCTAAATGGTAATTATGTTCCCTGAAAGGCCCGGAGGAGAAACTCAGTAGAAGTACATAATAGTTTATAGGTGATTTGTTTTGTGTGCAGTAGTTTCACATTACGAGTTGTAGTAAAGAAAGTAAAGAAAACCAAACTAGAACAACAATCACATAAAGTCACAAACTCAACTCAACGGATCCAGGTCTCTGAGAATGTCTGATAATCGGAGAATGCTCCCTCCCAGAGGACGGGATCACACTGGAAAACAGAGAAAAACAGGACAACATAATGAACGAGAGCCATTTTTCATCTTCTGTCTCCTCCTGCTCCTGCAAGAGTTTCCTGTTCCACCGTAACGGAACAGCCAGTGGCTTTATCAAGATTTATGAGCCGAGTCATCATTGGAAATATAAGACACTTGTTGGGGCGCATGGGAGATGGGAGGAAGGGGAGCAAGTGGAGGGAGAGAGATGGTGGCAAGTGCAGAGGGCAAAGAAAACAGAAAGAGGAGACAGATGGAACAAAATCATCACACAGACACAGAGTGAATGACAAACAAGAGATGTAGAAGGATTTGGCTGAGAGCAGATGTCTAGACTTGATCCAAAAACCATCCACAGTATCTTCATGTAATGTTTCCATCTGTTTTCCTCTCTAAATGTGCTGACATCCCATTTGAAAGCTGCTGCTGAGTTTAACACGCAGGAGCGCAGCAGAGATAAGGAGTTGAATGGACTGCATG